>CAUYMX010039747.1:0-33101 GCA_963573855.1 Lepilemur septentrionalis | reverse complement strand
ATTCAAATAAACTCAAACAGAAATGAGAAAGGAGAAGCCATTACAACTGATACAACAGAAATACAAAAGATCATCTGAGACTATTACAAACACCTCTGTGCACACAAACTGGAAAATCTAGAGGAAATCGATAAACTTTTGGAAACACACAACCTCACAAACTTGAATCAGAAAAGAAGTAGAAATCCTGAACAAATCAATATCTAGTAATGTGTTTAAATCAGTAATAATAATAAAAAACAATAAAATAATAAAAAAAGCCCCCAACAATGTCTAGGACCAGATGACTCACCAGACCTACAAAGAAGAACTGGTACCTTTCTTATTGAAACTGTTCCATAGCATCAAGAAGGAATGAATCCTCCCTAGCTCATTCTAGGAAGTCAGTATCACCCTGATACCAAAGACAGGAAAAGGTATTCAAAAAAAAGAAAACTGCAGACCAATATCCCTGTGAACAGGTGCAAAAATTATCAACAAAATACTAGCAACTTGAATTCAACACCATCAAGTGGATTTCATCCCAGAGATGTCAGGATAGTTCAACATATGCAAATAAATAAATGTGATTCACCACATAAACAGAATTAAAAACTAAAACTATATGATTATGTCAATAGATGCAGAAAAGGCATTTGATAAAATACAGCACCCCTTCATGATAAAAACACTTCACAAACTAGGTATAGAATAAATATACCTCAAAATAATAAAAGCCATATACAACAAACCCACAGTCAACATTATACTGAATGAGGTAAAATTGAAATTATTCCCCATAAGAACTGGAAGAAGACAAAGTGCCCACTTTTGCAACTTCTATTAAACACAATACTGGAAGTCCTAGCTAGAGAAATCAGGCAACAGAAAGAAATAAAGGGCATCCAAATCAGAAAAGATGAGGTCAACCAATTCCTGTTTGTTGATAATATTATTGCTTATCTAGAAAACCTTAAAGATTCTTCCAAAAAAACCTCCTAGAATTGATAAATTCAAGAAAGTCTCAGGTTAAAAATTAATGTACACAAATCAGTAGCATTTCTATACACTAATATCAAACAAGCTGATATTCATATCAAGAACTGAATACCATTTATAATAGGTACAAAATAATAAAATACCTAGGAATATACTTAATCAAAGAGGTGAAAGATCTCTACAAGGAGAACTAGAAAACACTGATGAAAGAAATTGTTGATGACACAAACAGATAGAAAAACATCCCATGCTCATGGATTGGAAGAACCAATATTGTCAAAATGTCTATATTGCCCAAAGGGATTTACAGATTCAATGTATTATTAATTCCCATAAATATACCAATATCATCTTTCACAGAATTAGAAAAATAATCCTAAACTTCATATGGAATCAAAAAAGAGCCTGATTAGCCAAAGCAGTTCTAAGCAAAAGAACAACTTTGGAGGCATGGCATTACCCAACTTCAAATTGTACTACAAGACTATGGTAACAAAAACTACATAGTATTGTTATAAAAGTGACATATTGATCAATGGACAGCATGGAGAACCCAGAAATAAAATCTACAACCAACAATTCTTTGACAAAGCAGACAAAAATATACCCTGGGAAATCAACCCAGTATTCAATAAATGGTGCTGGAAATATTGTAGAGCCACATGCAAAAGAATGAAGCTGGATCCCTATCTCTCACCATATACAAAAATTAACTCAAGATAAATTAAAGACTTAAAAGTAAGACCAGATTCCATAAAAATTTTAGGGAAAAAAAGGAAAAACTCATCTGGACATTACCCAAGGCAAAGAATTTATGAGTAAGACCCCAAAAACAAATATAACAAAAACAATAAATTAATGGGACTTAATTGAACAAAAAGGTTTCTGCATAGCAAAAAAAAAAAATAGTAATAATCAACAGAGTAAATAGACAACCTACAACGTGGGAGAAAATATTCACACACTATACATCTGACAAAGGACTAATAATATCCACAATCTATAAAGAAGTCAAATCAGCAAGAAAAAAAAAAAACAAAAAAAATGGTAAAAAAAGACATGAACAATTATCAAAAGAAGATATACAAATGGCCAAGAAACATGTGAAAAAGTACTCAACATCATTAATCATCAGGGAAATGCAAATTAAAACCATAATGAGATATCATCTTATCTGTCAGAATGGCCATTATTATAAAGTCAAAAAACGATAGATGTTGGCACGGATGCAGTGTAAAAGGAATGCTTATCTACTGTTGGTAGGAATGTAAATGAGTATAACCTCTATGGAAAACAATATGGATATTTCTCAAAGAACTAAAAGTAGATCTACCATTCAATCCAGCAATCCCACTGTTAGGTAGATAGTTATGATCTTCAGCTATTCTCTGGACAAGGGTTCCCTGCTTTGGTGCTGTCTTGAGCAATTGCTCCACCTGGGAAGAAGGATAAGGGCTGACACTCCATTTTGCTGTTATTCCATCCTTAAGCCTATCCCAAGCATAAGCTACACCTGGGGAAGGAGGGCATGCTTTATTGATGTGGGAATTCCCCAGCCCAGGCATGGTAGGATTTAGAAAGTGACCCAGAGTAACCTAAGGGTAAATATTATGCCATTATCTTGAATCTTCATTGTGGTTCACCCCACCCCAACCCATCCCCGCCCCGCCCCCACCCAGGTGGGCTTTCAGAGAGGGAGCTCTTATATGCAGATGGAATTTTGAAAACACCTGTTGATCATTTGATAATATCCCACACCTCCCAAGAGCCCACCCCAGGACTAGGCTAATCAAAGGAAATAACCTGAGAATTCTGGGAGAGAGTAGGTCTATCTGTCTGTCTGTCTGTCTCTCTCCACTCACAGAGACAGACCCATTTTATTCTACAACAAAGAATTGCTTGTGTGAAACTGCTTCTTGCCTGAGGTTCTTCCACTGCATCAACCCTGCTGGTAATTTTTCCAAGCAGCGAGCCAGAGGACCAGGATAATAGTCTGGACTTGACACTTTGGTGTGTCTTGAGTCTGGTCATTCTTTGGCCAAGAGCATGCTGAGAACCAAGGGCAGACTGCCACCCTGAAACCACTACTGTGGATCTTTCCAAAGTAAATAAGTCATTTTGTAGAAAAGACACCTGCACCTGAATGTTTATTGTAGCACACTTCACAACTGCAAAGATATGGAACCAACCTAAATGCTCACCAACTGATGACTAGATAAAGAAAATGGTGTGTTGTGTGTGTGTGTGTATACACAAACATCATGGAATACCATTCACCCATCAAAAAGAATACAATAGTGTCCTTTCCAGCATCAGGGATAGACATGGAGGCCATTATCCTAAGTGAAATAACCCAGGAACAAAAATCCAAATGCCGCATGTTCTCACTTACAAGTGGGAGCTAAACAATGTACACAGAGTCACTTAATGGACACACAGAGTGTCCATGGTGACATGCATGGTCACACAGAGTGACTTAATGGACATTGGAGACTCAGAAGGCAGAGGGTGGGAGAGGGAAGTGGGATGAAAAATTATCTATTGATTGCAATGTCTGATATTCAGGTGATGGCTATATTAAAAACATAGAGTTTTCCACTATGCAATTCATTCGTGTATAATAACAAAAAAAAATTGTGTCCCTTAAATCTACTTAAATAAAAAGAAAAAAAGAAATAGTACTGAAACCTTACTATAGGCTGTGAGGAAACCCCAAAGCTATTTTCCTTTCCCTTCCTCCTCCTCCAACACCAGGGGATAAGAACAGGTACACTGAAAGCAAGATAGCAGACCCCAGCCCTCCTTGCCTCTACTTCATAGACCAAAGTCAATAGTCTAGTTTTCTCTTAATAGTTGATATACTTTAATTGAATGAGATCATACTTTAAAATGAACAGGATTGATATTTAACTAAATAGAACTATTTTTCTAAAGAATGCAACTGTAAAGTTTCGAAATTGGGCAGAATTATGAAAAGAACTGGAGGACTCACCCTACACAGAGCCCCAAGAAAAATGGTTCAACAAGGCACATTTGGTAATGATTACTGTAAAAATGAAATAGTCATATTTCTCTTAAAATGAGTTGAGATTCTTAACTAAGGTTATTAAAAGAATACTAAAATTTAAAAATTCTCTTCTTAATAGAATACAAAAGTATTCTATTTTTCCTCATATAATACTTGTAGTGGTGTGATATATACTTGATATACTTCTGCATCAGGGCAAGGAAAAAGAAAGTGCAAATTTTCTCAGAGCTACTATACCCAGAAGATTTAGCGAGAAAAGGTGTTGTTTCTGTTTCTATGTAGCCCAATATCCTATCAGGTAGGAGAACAGATATATGATTCAGAGCAGAAGTCCTAGGAAAAGAACACTTCTGGGGCATTTTGTCTGCCCTCGTCCCAGAGATTTTAGCAGATTGGCTGTAACTGGATGTAATATAGGTAGAAAACCAGCAGGAAGCCTGATTTCTGGTCTGATCCCAACTAGCACAATGTGATTTGTCAGTTGTTATCTTGAATACTAATGTCCTAGATCTTAATTATACCTGTATGTGTTACTTTCCCTTTCTACAATTAGAACAAGGTCATTTTTGAAAATTACCAGCATTACTATGCATTTACCTAAGAGCTGTAATTTTTTTAGACTAAAGTTCTTTCTCTGATGTAATTTAATTTAGTTTGTCTCTTCTGTGCTTAGAAAGATTTCTTGAGCTTGTGCCTGAATTGACCTTCTCTGAATCAAATACCAGATTAACTTCAAGCCAAGTTGATTTGCTGACACAATTACCCTGTCAAAGCATTGAGCATTTACTTAGATTTGGAAACAGGATACAATAGGGTCTACTTTCAGTAATGTAACTCTACGTCTAACGGGATATATATAGTCTATGCAGCTTAAATCTTTCTTATTGGAGATAATGGGCTATTTATCATAACCTTATCAACTAACAAGAAATAGACAAGAATATAATAGAAATCATAATGACCAATTTTTAATTTCAAAGCTTTTAATTATTTGGAGTTTCTAACATCAATAAAGAAGAAAACATATGTTCCTTTTATTAAGGTGGTTCAATCACAAGTGACACTGTGGCTAAGTTGAAGAAATGAGTCACTTGAACTCCAAAAAAAAAACAATTTCCATTTGCTAATGTGTTGTCAGGAAAGTCCAATGGCCAGCCTGACTGTTGTCATAGATAGAGCTAGCTGTCAGGCTAAATTAGCAAAACCATTTTTCTTTCCTTGTATGAACTGTTTACAGCATATCAAGAAGGAGAACAGCATTTAGATGTATCGTGTTTTAATGGAAAGAGAAAAGGTTGTGGAGCCAGCAGATTTGAATGTATAGAAATTTTCTTTGCCTATAATACATATAATAAAAGTAATAAATATACGTATCGTATAAAATAACGCATACATAAAAATACAAATACACACACATATAGCAAGAAATGAAAAGATCCTCCTTTCTTGCCATTTCCAGGTTGACCCAGTCCCCATCCTAGAAATAATCAATGTTATCAGCTTCTGGTGTTATCCTTATTTTGTTAGTATTTTTTTTCAATCTTTCATTTTACCAATGGAAGTAGCCTGTCACTTTATTAATACCAGACAGTAATTTACTTGGTCAGGTCCCTAAAGGCATTTAAGTGTTTTCTTGCTTTCCACCATCACCCTACTCCCTCCACAAAATGCCACAAGGAACATCCTGATGTAAAAGTAAGAAATAATTTGAATTCTAGTTTTGTCAGTCCCTAGACTTTGGGTGAGGTAGTTAGCCTTTTGAAACCTCAATTTTATTAGTTGAAAGCATGTAGAAAATAATGCTCATCAGTATTATGGTGAAAACTAAATGAGATGATGTAAGCACGACACCTCAATTTGGTATTAATATGAAAACTACTGTAACAAAAACACACATGCAAACAAAATCTTCAAACAAATCTATATTTTTGACTTTCTAAAAATGATGAAAACATATATTTTTAAGGAGAATTTAAAGTAATATATAGTGTAGACCTTAGAGAAAAAGAGAAAAATGAACATAAGTCACAATATGAATTGATAATTTTTTGACCATTCATTCTGAAAATGGATTTTTGGTCTGAATACTAATATATCCAAATTAGGAGTAGTGGATGACTAATATTCATGTATTTCTGACAGAATGCTCTGACTATGCTAATGTTCTTTCAAAATGTATGAAGAGACAAGTTTGAAGGAACAAGAATAACAATAATTCCCCAAATTAAACTGAATAGTGGAACAAAGCAGAAATATACGCCATGCATACTGTTAGCTCTCAGCTGACAGATGGGAGATACCTCAGAGAAGACGGGACATACTCATCAGAATATTATTTACAAAGTATATATCACTTATTTTGAAAGTAGAGATATTTTTGTTATTTGTTAACAAGTTAAAGCTGTTATCAAATGCATTATATATGATGCATATTTGTGTACATATGGAGTTACATAATATTTGGTATAATGGTAAATAAATGCTTAGGAGGCTTTCAGATTCATATTAATATATTCATGTTAAAGTATATTAGTTACGTATGTTAGTAACTCAAATACCTTTTTCAAACATAATTTCCTTTTCTCTAGAAAGGTTATAAAATCTACTCAGTTAAATAAACAGTGATTAAATATAAATCTCATTTTTATGCTCAAGTTAAGTATGTCTATATTCAGTTATTATGTGTATGATACATTCTAAAACCATTTTCATTTTAAGTATACTTCTATTACCTGTCATACAATTGTCTTTTAGGAGTGAGCCTTTGTTTACAATGTTCAGGTAAAAATACTACAGGTGCTCACAATGGAGTTGCATCAGATAAACCCATTGTAAGCTGAAAATATCCTAAATTGAAAATACATTTAATGCACCTAGCCTAGCACATGTCATAGCTTAGCCCAGATTAATTGTGCTCAGAACAATGACATTAGCCTACAGTTGGGCAAAATCATCTGGCAACACAGCATGCTATAGAGTGTCAGTGTTTTACCCTGATGACTACTTGGCTGACCAGGTAGGAGATGCAGTTTGCTTCTGCTACCCAGCATCCTGAGAGAGTACTGCACCATGTATTTCAAGCTCTGGAAAAGATCAAAATTCAAAATCTGGAGTACAGTTTCTACTGAATGTGTATGGTAAAATCAAAACATCATAAATCAAACTTTCGTAAGCCAGGGACTATCTGCATTTGCATGGAAGGCAACCAGTTATTATGCAGACAACTTCTCCATAGTACAATAACCCAAATACTTTCTTGAGAAGAAATTGGACTCTGATTGCAAGAGGTTAAAAGGATTCCCATTCTCGTCCAGATGAAAAATGAATGTATTGCCTGGTGTGTTTATCCATTAACTCACTGCCTGGTGGCCTTTACTTTGCACCCTTTTCTGATTCATACAGCGTTTTGCTTCTGTTTCTCTTCTGCTGACTACCTTTGCCCGTCTTCCTCGGAATCTCATTCAGAGAGCTTCATTTCCCTCCTCACATCACTTTCCCTGGGTGTTTTCTGTCCCTTCTCCCCCAGTGAGCTGAGCCTATTATGATAGTGACCATGCAGTGATTTGGAAACGTGTGCATGTTTAAGGCAGAAACGTTTAAGAGGAAGGAAGCAGGTGCATCCTTAGAAAAGGCTCCCCACTTACTTATTTCAAAAGTCTATCTATATCTCTTGGTACCTCTTAAGAAGCTTAGATTTCCTTGGTATTTTACCTAGGTTGAAGAGAGTAATTTATCATCCAAATTTGGGCACATTTAGAGTGAATGGAAGCACTAAACAACAGAACACTGGAAAAACGGACACAAACCAGGACTGTCAAAGAAAACTAGGACAAGTGTTCACCCTAATTTTAACCTTAAATATGCTTTTCAAAAATTATTAAATTAAAACATATAAAGAAATAACATTCACACTCATAGGGAATATTACAATTAGTGGTAAAGTAATTCTATGGTAACATCAGTTTGCCTTACTAAAAGATAGAATATCATAATTATTCAATTTCATATAATAGAGACCAATACTATTCATTATTAACATCAATAATGCAAAAGGCATCTTAGTAAATTTGATGTCTCAGGGAAATAGCAGAGAACGATGAAGCATCGAGAGAAAAATTACGATGTATTCCTTAATTTTGATTTAAATAAATTTATGCTACATGTAATTTCTTATATGCATTATATTAATATTAAAGTCAAAATCTGTGCAGCTACCATAGTAATTTAGTGTTAGCTCTTGCAATTATATTACAAATTCCATGTTTTGACACTTTATCACGTTTTATGTGACATATTTATATTGAGACAAGAAAATTTTACTCAATTGAGGGAGAAAAAAGAAAATGTTTAATTATAACTACAGTGCAAACATTACAGTTACATCTGAAGTATATAAGACAATTTGATATTTCTAAAGCTAATCTTAAAATTAGATGCATTTTATGATTACCAACTTGTTTGTTTATGTTGTTTGATTTATTTTCCAAATTTTTCCTTACTTTAATTTTTTTTGTTTTAAGAGTGCAGTGGAGCAATCATAGCTCACCATAACCTTGAACCTTTCTTAAATGTTTTTAAATGTTTAATGATTAGTCTTATTTATCATTAAATGTATGTCATTTTATGACCCAACAGTGTGTATGTAAAAGTACTTATTTTCATTCTCAAGAAGTTGATTAAATTAGTTTTTAAAATTAATATAAGGCTCTTAATGTTCTTTGCTTAATATTGTGTCAGATTTGATGTTACAGTTTTTTTAAATGTCCATTTCATCCAAGTTCTCAAATTTGTTGCTATAAAGTTATTGAGGTTATTCTTTTATCGTTCCTTTCTGTCTCAATATTTGCACTAATAACCACTTTTTCATTCCTGGTATTGTTAATTTGTGTTTTTTTATTTTATTTCTTGATTAGTCTAATAGATGCTTTATCAGTTTTGTTGATCATCTCAAGGACCCAAAATTTGCTTATTATCTTTAACTTTATTCTTGGTTGTTGTATATTTCATTGACATCTAAACTGATCTTTTTATTTCTTTCTACTTACTTCTTTTTTACATCATCCTTCATTCATTGGTTTTAGACTTTTGTACTTTTCTTAAACACTGAAGCTCTGCACTTCTCCCTAAGTAGAACTTTAACTATATCTAACAGATTTTGCTACATTGTATTGTGTCATCATTTGTTAGAAACATTTTCAAATTTTCCTTGTGATTTCCTCTTTGAAATTTGGATTTCTTAGAAATGTAGAGTATAATTTCCAAATATTAAGGATCTACCAAATTCTTTTTGTTACTTATGTCTCCTTTAATTTGATTATAATCTTAAAATGTACTCATTATGATTGCAAGCAATTGAAGCTTTTGAAACTTGTTTTATGGCCCAGCATGTCTACACTAGTGAACATACTATATTCATTGGCAAAGAGTTTCTTTTCTTCCATTGCAGTGCTTAGTGCTCTATAAACTTCTGTTATGTCAAGATGACTGATAATGTTGTCTATATTATCTCTCCTTTTATTTATTTTTTGGTGGAGCTGAATATCAATTGCTGAAAAAGTTAACTAACATCTCTATGAGGGGAAAATTGTCTTTTCCTCTCTATAATTCTGTTTCTGTATATATTTCGAACTCTGTTTTTAGGCACATATGCATTTATTTTTATATCTTTTGATTTATTAACTTCATTATTATGAAATACTCTCTTTATATTTTATAATGTTCTATGTTTAAAAGTTATTGCATGTAATATTAACACAGTTGCTCCATTCAGTGGAGGACTAATATGATATTCTGCAGAATACCAAAATGATCATGTCCTCTGTGCACAATCTTGTGATGGAACAGGAGATTTAATTTATCTTGGGCATAGTTCTTGTATACTTATATCTTTCCTATGAAAAAATGCACTGCTTTTGATCTATTTTATTGATGGAGATTTTGATAAATATACTCCACTTAACAGCTCTATACTAACTCCAGGACTGTGTTGATCTCTTTTAGTAGATATCACAACTGGCTTGGCAGCTGAGCTTGAGGCTACTACTATTAAGTTAAATTATAGGAATCCATAATTATTTATCCATCATTTGGATGTTTCAGGGGACAACAGGAATCAAACGTGGAAATGATTGGCACCTGCACCTCTACATTCATTAACACTTTGAGGGTAGCACTAATTTACTCCATTCCATTTGGAATACAGCATTACTTTATATTAATTTATATTGGTCTCCACAGAAGGTGGGCCAGTTTTAGGGATTTTTTCTTTGGCCTTTTCTAGCTTCATAACTTTGACTGTCAGAGAACCAGTGTGAAACAAGTTTCTGCCAGCTGCTATGATATATGAATCTAGAGGCAAGGGAAATGATAACTGAGTAAATCTCAGAGCTCATAGTTATTACCGTGAGATTATCTTGGGTTAAAAAATCATTTATCAACTGGTTTTCTTCACCCCCATTCAACTGGGTTCCAAGATAGCATTTTGGATTTCTTGTTAATAGTGTTAGCTTAGATTCTGTATCCAATAGCCCTCAAAAAGTCTGGTTATTTCTCTTTTCTCAGTAAATGATATGGTCTTAGATCTCTTTGGGGAAAGAGTAGAGGGATGTTTATCTTTTATACTAGTAGTGATATTGCTGTATCCTTCCTCAAAGGGTCTGAGTCTTCCCCTCAATCAATGAATATTGGATCTGTGCAGTGACTTTTATCTGGAACTTGAGTAAAAAACTGGTTTTCCATTTAGGTGTCTGACATCAGTTTTCTGCTTGCCAAACACTTTTTTCTTACTATGCAAGTTATATAACACTCTAACAGCTGTGCTTGGAACATCGTGCTCTCTCAATCACCCCCATAGATTCTTAAGGTCAAGGCACCCTGATTGCTACTCTGAACTTGCTGTCCATTATATTAATGACAGCTACTTTACCACTGATGGTTAAGTACTGCCACCTGGCCTCTGACATTCCAAATTCCAAAAAAAAAAGCCCAGTTCTCTCTGCTCACACCAGCCTGCACAGGAATCCACTATTGACCTTAAAGATGCCTATGCCTCCCCCTCCCTTCTCCCAACACCAGGCATTGGTCCCAGTACCAGTGTGTTCCTTATTGACTTAAAATGGAGCATTCTATAGAAGCTCCTAAGGAAAAAAGTAGATGGTGAGGTGATAGGTTCTCTGGTTTTACATAATAAATTCATTGTAACATTTTTACCTCTCTGAACCTTCTGACTTCACATTATTCTACTATGGCAATTCTAAAAGATAAAAAAAATTCACCTCATTTACTGTGGGCTATCATTTTGCATAAACTTCAAGGAGATTATTATCTCAGCATGGTATTATAATTTGTTCCAGATGTCCCTGCCAGGTCAATGAACCCTGAATCAAGGGTGATTGTTCTCTCAAGTTATTAAATTCTTTTCAGTCTTATATTCTTCCTTTTCTGATCAAATACATTTCCTCTCGCCCTTGTCAGTACACATTTGCTTACGGTTTCTTTGGAGTGTTTGCTATTTCCACCTGAACAAGAACTCACATCTTTCTGCTCAGGCTGTTTTGTTGCTGACCTTGTTTAATGGTATATAGACAATAAATGGTATGGAGAGGAGGATACTGAAGAAGATGGACAGAAACTTGTGAGGGGTCTGCTTCAGGTGAGGTGTTTTCAGTGTCTCCAAACAAGGGGATACTATTCCCCTTGGTAGGAAACTGCATCTGACAGCCCAGGAAGTCAGTGATTTAGCAAAATATGCAGTTTTGAGTTTCTCAAGATTGTCTACCCAAAGTACCCACCCCAGATTTCAGGGTCTTAATCTTTTCCTATCAAGGCATTGCCTTTAAAATCGGAAAACTGTTTGAGAAATAATACTGTTTGTTTTGTAGCTTCCTTCCCTAATAATTAGATCTGAGGCCTGATTTTCAACATATTCTGACCTGTGACTGCAAGACATAAGGGTCTCCCTAAACATTACCATCACTGTAGGAACTTTAGCTTTCACAGCGGTCCTTGAGTTGATAGTGGCTGATCTGCACCTATCATTTTATTTTTTTCAAAATTCTAAAGCAGTTAAAAATTTTAAATTGTTATCTCCTCCATATTATTAACATGCCAAAGATACTATAAACCCTACCACTTCATATTCCATGGACACCTAATCTCACTATAAGTGAGAATCTTAGTAATTTTAATGCTACTGCATGTCATGGGTTATCACCACTCTGCTTTCCACCAGAAGTGGGATCCTCATTGCCTGGTAACCTACGAATAATCTAGCTCCAAAATCCTATCCTGGGATTTCATTTTTGGCTTCACTTTAACTAGTGTAACCAACTAGGTTAACCTATCTCTCTCTCTCTCTCTCAGAAAATAGAGCCTGAGACAAAACAAAGTTAAAGGGCACAGGGAGTAGAACATGGAAAAAAAGAAAATAAATACAAAGGTATTATAGGAGACTGATGTTCAATCAAACAGGACATTGTGAGGAAGCTCATAAAATGCATCTCATCTATGTGTTGTGGGTTCCAATTATCCATTGTCCAGTGGTGTCTCTGTATCCATTTGCTCCTCTGTACTTTTGTCACTGACAAAGTGTTATGTTAGTAAGTGGGCAGTCCCTTGTATGGCATCAGGGAAAGGTACTATCTGGATACAGTTGAATGAAGCTGGGTGAGCCCGGTTCATAAGTGGTCACTGCAGCAAAGTGAGACAAAAAGAATTGGTAGTAGTGCATGATATGTATCTGAGAAAGAAACATGTTTTCACATATCTTAAATTTCCTATAGAATGAATGTTCTTCATACACACTTAAGAAATGCTAGTACAAAATACTACATATGGAAATTTGAAAGAGAGTGCTATATTATTTTTGTTCTTCTTTTCTTTTTAATTGAAATATAATAATTGCACATGTTTATGGGGTAAATGGTAATGTTTTAATACATATCATGTATAGTGATTAGATCAGGGTAATTAGCATATTCATCATGTTGAACGTTTATCATTTCTTTGTGTTGGAACATTCAATCCTCCTAGCTATTTGAAAATATATAACATATTATTAACTATAGTCATTCTACAGTGCTATAGAAAACTAGAACTTATGCCCTCTATCTAGCTGTAATTTTGTATCCTTTAACAAATCTCCCTATTTCTCCTTCCTCTTCCCCTTCCCATCCTCTAGTATCCTCTGCTCTACATTTTTACATCTATGACATTAACTTTTTTTAGCTTTCACATATGAGTAAGAACATGCAGTGTTTAATTTTCTGTTTCTGGCTTATTTCCCTTAACATAATACCCTCCAGTGCCATCCATGTTGCCACAAATGACAGGATTTCATTCTTTTTTATAGCTAAATAGTGTTCCATTATATACATTTTCTTTATCCATATCATGTTGGTTACCTAGGTTGATTTTATATCTTTGCTATTGTGAATAGTGCTGCAATAAACATGGGGGAGAAGGTTGCTCTTCAGTATTTCCTTTTCCTTGGATAAATGCCCAGTAGTGGGATTGTTGGATCATATTGTAGTTCTATTTGTAGTTTCTTGAGGAACCTCCGTACTGTTCTCCATAGTGGCTTTATTAGTTTACATTCCCACCAATAATGTATAAGAGTTCCCTTTTCTCTACATCCCTGACATTTGATATTTTTTGTCTTTTGATAATAGCTATCCTAACTGTGGTGAGATAATACCTCACTGTGGTTTCGACATGCATTTCCCTGATGATTAGTGATGTTGAGCATTGTTTCACATATTTGTTACCATTTTTATGTTTTCTATTGACATGGTATTTTATCTGAAGAAATCAACTAACGCAACTTCAAAATACCAAATATTTCTTCACATTCTTTATTGTTCTTTTGCAAATTTTACCAATATGGATGTAAGTTCCTTTTTGGGCAGAGATGTTGGCTTGCTAATTTTTCTTTTCTTTTTTTCATGTAGTTAAATGCATGTGAGTCAACATAATTCTCAGTCAGGTTAGTTGGAGTGTTCACGTAAAACCCTGAATCAGGTAGAATATTTAGAGATTCATCCGATTCCTCTGGCAAGTGCTTGTACAAATTAGGCATAAAATACCTACCTTGCCTGTGTCCATTTCACTTTCTTCTTTCCAAGACAGACACTGATGATAAATAAAAGAATCGTGGTGTTTTCTTTTTCATTGACTCCAGTTATGTTCTCATATTCTTCCTCAACATAGTGCTTTGGGAAGTTTTATTTGAAATCTAGCTTGAAAAACAATTGTTATTTCTGGAATCATGTTAAATAGAAAACTCTCACTTTCCCTTCTCTTCCTTTTCTTTTCTATTATTTTTAAGGATAGAAATAACACATGCTTTTATCAGGAATTTTATCTGGCTTTTCTAATATGTAAGAGGTATAACTTCTAATCAATACATTTAGCCATAAATTTAGCAATATATTGTATATCTCCCCATCTAAACATTTCTAAAATAGAGATATTGATCAAGTCATCCTTAAATTGACAGAACAATAATTAGGAAAAAATATTTTGTTTGATTATTTGTGAAAGAGTATAAACATATAGACTAAATGTAAATAAAGATTTAGGCTTCATTACAGCTTCAATAAAGTATAGGAGTGCTTATGAAAAATCTGGCTGAAATGCTAAATGGCAGTTCAGGTTATCCCATGGGGAAATAAATCTTTTTAGAAATGAGTATTTGCCTTCAAGTTGGAAATAAGTTTTGATATAAGCCTTTGTTTAGATTTGCTGCAGATGTCATCAAAGATTTTTGAAACCTGTAATACACTCAGCAATCTTTTTAATGTGGACCGACATACAGGTTTTGTATGCAGGGTGTCATATTTGAAGAAATAATAGAACCCTATGGGATCTAGGCCAGTGGACTAATGGGGTGGTAACAATTCCTGAGTCAGGAATTCAGGAATCATTGCACTGAATTATGTACTCTTTCCTGAACTTTGGCACAGTTGCTTGAAACTTATAAACTTTGAAGCTATTCACAATGTTTTTTAATGCTCTCAATTATGTAAGTTCAAGATGGCTAAGAGGCATGTGATAATTAATTTTCTTTTACTTATAATAAAGTGGGAGTATTTTCCTCCCTTTGTTCCTTAATAGAGCTATCAAAAATGGTATAATAATGTGAAATACTATTACTCTGAAAAATTTTCTTGTATGAATCATGTTTTTCTTTATAACTATTGTCTTCCCACAGGTGCTGTTTCTAAGCCTATTCAGGGAGAACAGAAATCCACAATTTAATCTTTAATGATCAGTTCTAAATAAAGGATTATATTTTGTAGGACCCCAACAGACACCAATTTGGCTCTTAAAAAAATGAAGAAAGCATCCAACCAAAATCTACGTTCTAAAACAAAGTTAGTGACTTAAACTGTTATAGAAATCATTTGGCTTTAGAAATAATATTAAAATATAAATATATGCTAAATTTCAATTGATTCTATTTATTTCCAGGGAACATGCTGTTATCTATATATACTTCTAATGCTCTTTTTCTCCTAAAACAGTGGCAACATTAACAAGTATTTACAGATAAATAACAAAGACTTTGAAATATATTTTCTAAAAAGCTATATTTTAGTGAAAGAAAAATTATATAAAATCAAAACAGAATAGTAAAGAATTATAATGAATTAAATTGCATTTAAACTCCATTGATATTATTTTGATTTGGAAACATAGGTTCGTAATTTATTAGAAATAATCTAATGTAAATTTAAGGATTTTTCCAAGTTGACACAATGGCTAGGTCTTACTATTTCTTAATTGGATTTCTTTCTCTTTAATCAGAAAATTAACTTTTTTACTCTGTTCACAAACCATTAAAGCTGATTTTGAAACATTAGCATTGGGTCAATGGGTTAGTTCAGAGAAAGTGACTTTCTTAAAATGTCAACCCTTGTAATTCCTTACATCAGTGAATTTCAGAGCTTATTTTACTTGGAGTAAGTAAGTTTGGTCTATACCCCCAATAGGATGAATGCAGTGACCCTTTTTGTGTCACTACCATGAGAACTAATTGGCTTACATGCTCCCATCACCTAAAAAGATGTAATTCAGGAACAAATTGGGGGTAGAGAAGCTCCTGAACTACCTGGGGATGGGGTTGCCTCCTCCTAATTCCCGAGGTAAGGAAAAAGTACTAATTTCTGGGATACGAAAAGTATACTAAGCCTACCTAAAACACCTTAAGAAGCAGCCAAGGACTGTAGCTCCTTCAGATGCAAGATAACAAAACCCTCAATGACAAAGAAGTATCATATTTAAGGCAAAGAATTCTAATCCTAGTAATTCTCTGAGGTTATATAAACTATAAACATGTGCGCTAACAAATACAGAAGACTTCTCATCTAGTACCTTACTATCAGAGGGGATACGGAAAGGTGTTCTCAAACCTTGCCTTAAATCCCTAGAAAGTATTTTTAAAGATTTAGAAGACTTTAGAGGTGCCATGAGAAAGCTAACTATTTCAATTAACTAAGAGGGTTCGTAAGATTCTAGGTGATCCAGAAAGTAGCAACAGAATCTTTCCCAGAAATCCACTTTGAACTTCAAAAAATTTAGTAAATTTCTTAGTAGACAGCAGTCCAAATAACACTGTAAGAAATTAGAGAAAGTAGATGTCATAATGGCAAGGCCAGCCAATCATAAAATTTGGTGGTTCTTTAATCACATAAATACTATTCTTACTTTCTCATTTTCTTTCTGTGATATCCCGGTTAGGACAAAGTGCTGTAGGCACAGTCTAATGTTTTCCCTAACTCCCTCCAATTTGCCTGTCCTATATATTGTAATCTTGGAAATTTTTTCTGTGTTATTGTCTATTACCAAGACAGCACACAATGGTGCCAATTAAGACAGTGGGGCTTCATCCAATTTTTCCTTTTCAGGTAATAAATGTTTTATCTAGAGAGAAATTAGCTTTCATATATACCAAAAGTTATATGTATATAAATGTATACTTTACTGGTAAATGTTTTTCAATCCTAAGGTAACAGTTTCTTAAATTCATGTATTTCTAGAAATATATTACGTATCTCATTGCTTTCTTATTTTGTAATTTGTTCTGAACAAACGACATATAAATTGGGCCATTCAGATGATGACAAACACTTTATATCTCAAAACTCAATACGGTTAAATGATTGACCTAAATTGTGGAACATAGATCTGAGACTAGAAACTACATATACTGGATTTTGGTTGTTAGCTGATGGTTTAGTCAGTGTTAAAACTGTCACAGGTCATCACTGGGGTAGCGAAGGCAGGGCATCTGGGTTGACTCTTAGCTGTGTGATTGTTTCTAAGTGTCCTGCTGCATAGCCCTCTGGAGGTTACCTCAGAGTCCTCCCATTCTTCTAGCCACTTCCTCACACTTCCCATTTATCATGTGATCTGTCCCCACCACCATCTCTCCATACCTTCCAGTAAATTTCCTTCTAGTTAAGATAACAAAAAACTGTTTCTATCTCTTACACTGAACAACTGTGCTGGAAATGAGAGAAGTTATGGTAAGAATGACAGGAAGGAAGCTGATGGATGATTTAATTCCCATGGGTCACACTATGTGTCTCAGGTCATTCATTGGCCATATCACTCTGGATGCAAATTAAATACTAGGTGAGCAACTATGAGTATCATAATACTTCAGGGATTCTCTCCTAACTGCATAAACTCTGTCCCTAATAATTTAAAATGAATTTTGTTTCCTTTGGCTAGTGTTTATAAAAATGTTAGGAAAAGGGTCAAGGTAAATAGCTTAAATTTTTTGTAAGACATTTGATGATCACTCAAGAATGTTAGCTAGATTTTCTTACCATCAATACTTGTGAGGGAAATGTTATATTGACAGAGAAATGTTATATTGACAGAGAAGCCATGATTTAAGCTAAGAACATGCAAAATAATGTATATAAATTTTAGTTAAAGCATGAAAACTTCATATAATAGCTATCAACATTACCCATAAAGTAGGAAAAGGAAAACTATTATTTCTATTATTTTTAAAATTTATAATATTTGAAGAACATTAAATATGAGGCCAAAAATGCAATAGTCATTAATGTAGTACAACCTCTCATTTTAATGATGAGAAAACTGTGGCTCACTCCCAGTGATTTGCACTGTGTTGTATGGTCATTCTAAAGACCTCAAATTTCTATGTCATTGCTAAATGATGTCTGTGAGAAGAAAATTGCTCTTTTTGGTTTTGTTTGTTTGTTGATTGGTCACACTAATTTTTAAGTCAACTATAAAGAATTTCACTTATGAAAGAATTATAAAATAATTTGATTATAGTACCCTGAAAAGCCTATTTATTTAGGATCTTGAGTTTGTTCTACTACTCACTAATCCATGATTGATTGGCGTAAACTTTTTATGTCTCTTTAAAATATTTTAAGGAATTCCAGGACTATTGTCTCAGATACAGCAATTTATACATGGTAAATTAAATGCCACCTCCAAGTAGATAGAGCCACTATAAGAAACTTGAATGAGAAGTAACTAATTAGTATTGATCAAAACATTGCTTCCAGGAAAGAATTACTTCTTTTAATTTCCTTATTTATTTTGTTAGAAGTCTATTTAAATGTCAAAATTTCCTCAAAAATAGCATAATTTAAACATGTCACAGATTTTTCTCAAAATATAAAAAATAAATCATGTACTTTCTTCTCTGTAATCAAATCAGGTTCAACATTGTTCTTCATTGATTGAGAATTCACATAATTTACTTTTAATGTGGAGACATTATGCAGTGTGTCAAAGTGTTACTCTTAATATAAATCCTAATTCCAGATTAAGAGCATTATAAATATTATCTTGCCTATCCTGATCCACAGGAATCACATTTTATTTTAAAAGTCTGATTAGAATTAATCTTCATTGATTTGGAAAGATTATTAATTCAATTCTAAGCTTGTCACAGATAGAACAATGGAGACCTGGTCTCCCAGTTAGTTAATGACAAGATTGGTGCTGCAGGGTGGACAGACTCACTGCTCTTTCCATGATATCACATCTCTATGTTGTATCTCATAACTGGAGGCCTCTATGGAAGGCAAATTGCCTGGGAAAATATTATAAGAACATTTTGTGACATAATTGGAATTCAGTGAAAGTCTCTGCTGCTCATAGAGAAGTTGACAAAATAGTAAAGATTATTTCTTTTTGTTGTGAAAAATTGGCTGGCTATCATTTTGAATTACTTTTTCTTTAAATCCAAATATTTTTCAATTTAAATTTTACAATGTAGAGGGTCCAAAGGATACATTACATCAGTCAATTGAACTATGTCAAGATTATTCCAATATCAATATATTTCAAGAATATTTGATTCCTAATGGTAACCCCTTAAGGTTTACATTTTGTGATAAGAATATTCCCACAATATGCGGTCACTAATGGTTTACTTTTAGGAAAGGAAAATTTTAGAATAAGTGAATTTAAATCAATAAAAAAAAATTGAATTTAGTGTATTGGTCTCTCCTTTTTTGCTTTATCCCTAGTTGGCACAAAATTGGAGCAAAATAAAGTAAAACTTTTTTAGTGAAGAAAAATTAATGACAAGTAAGAAACTGATTATTCAGACAGCTCGCCAATCTTTGAAATGTATAGGTGAGAGTAAATAATTCAGTGTCCTAGGTGGCATTAAGGGACAAAGGTGAACAGGAGGCAATCTCCAGAATCATAATATTAAAAGTCAAATCACAACGATAAATATACACAAAGAGAACTATATTAAAAGATAATTTGTTAGAATTATGTGATTAAATGAAAACGAAGCCTGGTAAAGTTTAAAAAATGTACAAAATGGTAATTGTAAATATATTTGATGGAGATGAAAGACACTATCAGACACAAACGTGGTGTTAGGATCTTAGAATTTAAAGAGACCTTTTGTCAACTAAGCTACACTCCTACTCAGCATCACGATCCTATATATCCTAAGCTTTTTAGACTCTAAGGAAAGCTTGTAGAAACTCTACTTGGGAATTATAAATCAATTATAAATCAATGTCTCAAAAT
Organism: Lepilemur septentrionalis; assembly: GCA_963573855.1. NCBI lineage: Eukaryota > Metazoa > Chordata > Mammalia > Primates > Lepilemuridae > Lepilemur > Lepilemur septentrionalis. The sequence goes on along the minus strand of CAUYMX010039747.1, from coordinate 13,051 downwards.
CTTGGCATCTACCTTGACTGCTCTCTTTACCACCACCTCCAGCACAAAACCCGTCTCATTTATAATTTACGCCCATTTCTTTCAAAAAGCATTTGAGACAAGCTGCATCATTCAATTGTAAATTTCAATTAATAACTCCTTCTAATCCATCCTATGCACTGTTTCTAGATTACTTATTTGAAGTGAAGAGTCAGTTTAAGTTTAAAATTTGCTCTCCAGTAACATTTAGATATACCTAGTATTACCTGGACTGACACAGTTATAAGTCAGACAGGTCAGAAAGGAGCTATGGTCTTGGCACAGCACATTCTTCATTACTTGGATTGGTTCCTTTCCCAGCTTTCCATGGTCTCATGTTTCAAGTCTGGAAAGGGATAATGGTTTGTGGTAAACAGTAGAAATATTTGCATTAAAACTTGTGGTAGATACTTAGTGCATAACACTCACTAATCCTTATGCTTTATTTCACATTTAACCTATTAAAACTAAGCTAATAAGCAAGCTACGTTTTCTCATTATACAATAAGCTAATTACAGCTAATAAGCAAGACAGAAATTTAATTTTCCTTAAAAGATTAAATATCGGTTATAAACTTAATTAAATTCATCTTAATTTAAATGACAATTGTATATTTATGTGACTGACATTTAAACATGTCACACATATAAAATGACCAAATGCAGAAAATAGAGTAAATACATATTAACATACTTATACTAGAATTTTTAATAGTATTAATAAAATTTATTTATTTATCTGCTTTGGACTTGTTTTGTATTTTCTTAGAGCTACAGTAATTCTTATTTTGACCAGCCAATACTCTTGTTATTTGTTTTTTTATTTTTTCATCTTTTTATATATTTTTATTTTTAATTATTATGAATACATAATAGTTGTACATACAGGTGGTATTTTGACACAAGCATACAATATGTAATGACCAAATCAGGTTATCTATCACCTCAAACATTTATCATTTCTTTGTGATAGGAAAATTCCAATTTAATTCTTTTAGTTATTTTGAAATATACAATAAATTATGGTTAATTATAGTCATGCAGCCAATACTTTTATCAGACTGAAAATGAAATAGAATATTATCACGGTCCGCAATAAGTTAAAAGGTTTGGAATTTTGACCAATCACTTTTTGGTCAGGTCATTTTAATTAGTTGCATCTTATGAAATGATTAAAACTTAAGCTGTTGATCACCAAGCTAATCCCATTTTTCTTGACAAGGATAATTGTTATATTTTATGAATTTTAAAGGTCACATTTTTATATAGGAGCTGAGTGTGAAAGGGGATGAATTTCAGAAGTCAAGGGGCCAAAATTATATGTAAGTTTTCCAGTAAAGGAGTAATATGATCTGATTTCTGTTTTAAGAGACTTATCCTGGCTGATGGGTGAAGAAACAAGAGAGCTGAGAATTATTTCATTTAGAAAAGATTAAGAGTTATTAGCAGAGAAATAATGGGAATGGTAGGCTGAAACCACATGCACTGGTTAGGGAAGATTTTTCAAGTTTTTAGAAAAAGAGAATAGAAAGCTATAAGGATAAGAAATATAAAGGGTAATTTGTAAGAAAAAGATGGTGAGCTGAAACAAAAGTTCACTGTAATTCTAAATGGAATCACCTTTAGGCATTCTTTGAGAATTTTCTATAAAGATTTAGCCTGCCTTTCAAATAGTTTTGTTTTCTGACTGGTATTCCTTACTGTGACTCCTTGCCAATTCAAGCAACATGCTTTTTAAAATCTTTGGTATTTGGAAGTTGTTGGCATGAAATTGAAACATTTCCTTCCTAAATAAATATTTTGGAAGATAATTTTAAATTGTTAAAAATAAGTTCTGTTTTCACTTTCATGCTATAAATAGAATCCTTAACATTTAACCACCATGTTATTTTGTATGGCTCCATCGTTTGCTTGTAGTAGATAAGCTAGTGAATATTTAGACGTTTTTGCTATCTAAGTAAGTAGATTATAATAAATATTTTAACAATAAATTTATTTCGAGTTTTGCTATAGATTTTACTGTGACAGTGTCAGCTAGTAAGAAAAAAGGGCATAAAATCCAGTCAGTGTTAAGCCGATTGACCAAAGAATGTTTTCAAAAGAAAAATGTCACTGTAAAACTGGCAGGAAAAAAAAATAGAATAATTTTAAGTTCATAGCATGCACCTTATCAAATTATTTAGGGAATATATTACATTTTTATAAACTTCTGGCAGATGAAAGCATGAGAAGACCTTCTAATTTCTGTTGCTCCCCTTTATATCTCCCTCACATTCTGCTGACCAGAAGTGAGCTCTGTCGACAGTTTGTTATGACTCCTTTAAGTTCCTGATTTAAATATTTGCATAGACATGCATGCTCATATGGCTTTATTTTACATAAATTGTGCCAAACTGGGTAGCAGTCTGTGACAGGCTCTTTTATGTTAATAGCTCTTTCAGGTTTTCCACATTAGCTAGTGAGAACAGATATGGCCGTACATGGGTGCATGGGGGTAGCTTCCATTTTCATTGGTCATTGCCCATCTGGCAGTCTTTCTTTTTGGTTTGTACCTTTTTTGTATCTAATGATAAGACTTTAGAAGATGATTAAACTACCTTGACACTTTTAAAGAAAAACCAGATGCTCCTCATGTCTTAGTGATTGCAAGTATTTGTAGTTTGTCTTTCTAGTTGGTTATTTAATACATTAGGTTGGTGCAAAAGTAATTGTGGTTTCAGACCATGAATTTCAAATCATTATAAATAGGCTCAAACACATCTTTATTAATCAAAATAGAAACCATTATAGTCAATGCATTTTTGTCAACAAGAAATAAGTTTGTTTATTCCTGTAGCATAAAAATCCATGCATCAGAATTTGATGAACTCTTGGAAAGCATTTTTTGCATCCTGCTGACTGTGGAAGTATTTTCCCTGCAAAAAGTTGTTCAGATGCTAGAAGAAGTGGTAGTTGGTTGGCGAAAGGTGAGGTGAAAATATGGTGGATGAGGCAAAACTTCATAGCCTAATTTGTTCAACTTTTGAAGCACTGGTTGTGCCACATGCAGTTGGGTGTTGCCGTGGAGTAGAATTTGCCCCCTTCTATTGACCAATGCTGGCTGCAGACGTTGCAATTTTCAGTGCATCTCATCCATTTGCTGAGCATACTTCTCGGATGTAATGATTTTGCCGGGATTCAGAAAGCTGTAGTGGATCAGACCAGTGCAGACCACCAGTGACCATGACCTTTTTCTGGTGCAAGTTTGGCTTTGTGAAGTGTTTTGGAGCTTCTTGGTCCAACCACTAAGCTGGTTGTGGCCGACTGTCGCATGTCACAATCTGATTGAAAAATGGTTGCCTGTTGTTGCATACAAAAAGAGAAGACAATACTTCAAAACGACGATTTTTTTTATTTTCAGTCAACTCATGAGGCACCCACTTATTGAGCTTTTTCACCTTTCCAGTTTGCTTCAAAAGCTGAACTACCAACTGACCAACCATAGAATGGTCGGGTCCATGTTGAGTTCTTCAGCAACTTCTCTTGTAGTTGTAAGAGGATCAGCTTCATGTTTGTTCTCAATTGGTTGCTGTCAACTTCTGATGGCTGGCCCCTGAGCTCCTCATCTTTAAGGCTCTCGTCTCCTTTGCAAAACTTCTTGACTCACCACTGCCCTGTACATTTGTTAGCAGTTCCTGGGCCAAATGCTTGTTGATGTTGCAAATTATCTCCGCTGCTTTACAAGCTATTTTGAGGTCTAATAAGAAAATTGCTCCAATTTGCTTTTTGTCTAACATCATTTCCATAGTCTAAAATACATGTAAAACAAACAGCAAGTAATAAATCATTAGCCAAAAAACATAAAGTGAGAAATGTACATTAAAACGATGTGTAACATAGCCACATTTATTTAAGAATGTATTCCAATATCAAACGGCAAATTTCAACAATGCTAAAACTGCAGTTACTTTTGCACCAACCTAAGTATTTGGAAATTTAAAGTATGACATGAAGCAAGGCTCTAATCTTATTTTGCTTAAAAGATAGCCAACTTGACCAATACTATTTTTGAATAATCCATCATTTGAAACTTCATGATTTGTTATGATTTGAAATGTCATTTTTAATACATAATATACTCCAGTATATACGTGGGTGGATTTCTCAATCTGCCACTTGAACAATCTATTCATTCCTACAAAAAAGCAAGCTTACTACCTTTTAAAGATTGTTGCTATAGCTGATATTTTAGGAAATACCTGTTCATTGTTCTACTGTAAAATATTTTCTTGCTTATTATTTATTCTTCCACATAAATTATAGACTGTACTTGACTATTAAAATAAAATCCCATTAATAATTTTATTAGAATGATAACTTATATATAGATTAAATTGAGAAGAATTAATTTCTCTACAGTATTGATCATCCTATCCAGAAACATGATATCTCACACTTACTTACTCAGGTCTCTCTTTTTTTATTAATGACTCTTAGGTTTATTTTAGAAATAATATATCAATACAATAACATATATTATAGATTATATATATAACTAATATAATATATATTGTGGAAAATTTTAAATAATATATAGAGAGAGAGGAAGAAAGAGATAAAATTCATCTTGGATTCCAACTTATATTAGCTTAAATGGTTTTATTTTTGTATTGCAGTAAGTTTACTAGGGTTTTTATACATAAGCAGTAATAACTTGAAAATAGCAGTTTTTTCTTTTACCATCATTTATTATTGAATTTGTTTTTTAATAATATTATTGTATTGCCTACAGCTTGTATTATAACTTTGAATAGTAGCTATCTTAGCAGGCATCCTCAATTTTTGTGCTGATTTTATGATGATTTCTCTCTAATTTCATATTACTGAGAATGATGCTCACCTTAAAATTTAAAGATATCATTTATCAAGTTAAGGATATTGACTTATCACAACTTGCATATATGGATATAAATATATGTGTAGAATCCTTCCTTGACTCTTTCTAGCTTCTGGTGGTGGCCAAAAATCTTTGTTTGTAGCTGCAGTACATCCATCTCTGCCTCCATTGACACATGGTGATCTCCCATTTTGTGTCTGTGTCTTCACATGGCGGTCCCCTTCTGTGTCTCTTTCCTCCTCTTATAAAGACAGCAGACATACCAGATTACAGACCTACCCTACCACAATAGGAACTCGGCTGAAATAATTACATCTACAAAGACCCTATTTCCAAATGAAGATACATTCATAGGCACAGAGACTTAGGTATTTAACAGGTATGTTTTTTTTGGGGGGGGAGGGACGGGAGTGAAGAGCACAATTCAACCTATAACACCTGTTAGGAATTTTCCTATTCTTTGCTTCATTTATAATGGTTTTTATTTATTTATACACGATTTTGTAATCAAACAACTATATTGTCTGGAAAAAATAATGTTTTACCTCCTCCTTTAATTTTTTCTCCTAACTCATTAAATTCACTAGCACTGTAAAAACTGTTTATTTTAATGGTGATGAGATACATTCACTCTTTTTCTATTTTGTAATCTAACTTTTTAATTCTCTTTCTTAATTTTTAAAATACCATGAAGGTAGAGAGATAGTTGCAAAATGAAAGAAAAAATGGCAGTGCTTGTTATATGAATATGAGGTGCAATACTGTTTATTCTGCTTGTTTAGGTCCATGTAGTCCCACTTACTAATGGGATCACTTGGTCGCATAACTTTATAAAGGGAATAACTGTAGCTTAGGGAAAGATGAAATAGCTTGCCCAAAGGGACTCAGTGACAAAATGTTGAAGCTTAGATTTAAACCCAAGGTCTAACCATTACACTATTATGAAGGAGCCCTTTAGCCCCTTCAGTATTGTATTTCTATTGCATGTATCTAAATCTAATATAATTGCAAAACAGAATTTATATCTCCGAAGAAAAATTTTGAAACTTGGCCTGGCTTATTAAATTTTGGGCAAAGTAATACCCATGTGTCATTTGTACAGTTTAACGTAACTCTATTTACTTAGTGGTTTCTCTATCTTCTCCCTAATTCTCTTCAAACATATCAGTTATTCTTGTTGAAGGAAAATATAAGAACTAAAAGATGAGCTTTTATTTCTTTTCCTTGCAACTGTTCATTAGTTTACATTTCATGTTCAGGGGTCAATTTTCCATTTGGGTGGTAGCAGCAGGATGTTTAGTTTCTCTACAGATGCTCCCTAATCACATTACAAAGATACTCTGGGAAATATTCTTTATTTGACAAATGGGGCAACAGCTATGCTAAGGAAATGTAGGAAAAGCTAGTACGTGTTCCTGAATGCAAATAGCACACTATAAACGCAGGTTACCTGCTTATGAAATTATTTGTTAATGGTTTAATCTTTTTGTTATTTCATCAATGTCTGCTTCATATTAACAAGTCAGGCTAATTTTTTAAGTATACTTTAATGCAAAGATACAGTTGGCATTTATTTGCATTTCTTTCTTTATGTGAATATTATTGCTAGTTACAGCTCTAGTAATGAAACTTTTCTGGGATTTTTCTTTCAGATCTTATTAATTGGTATATTACTTTTCTGATGATGACATAACAAGTTACTACAAACTAGGCTTATTGTTAATACAACACACATTAACTCTCTCACAGGTCTGGAGGCCAGTAGTCCCAAATCAAAGTGCCAGGGTGGCTGCACCCTCTTTGAAGGCTCTATAGGAGATGGTTTGATTGCCTTCTCAGCTTCTGGTTGCACCAGGCTTTTTTGGCCCATGACAGCATAACTCCAATCTCTGTCTTATATTCTCAGGCCCTTCTCTCCTGTGTGTCTCTGTATCATTTTCTGGCTCTTATAAGGATACTGCATCGGAGTTATGGCTCACCCTGATCCAATGTGATTTCATTGAGATTCTTACCTTAATTACAACTGCAAAGACCCTACATCCAAAAAAGTTCACATTTGAGAACCTGGATGGACTAAAATTGTGGGAGGACATTATTCAGCTCACTACAATTGTTAGAATGAACTTAGGAGAAAGTGAAGAGAGTTAATAGCTTCTATTTCCTCAAAGTGGTAACATCATAGCTAATTTATTTTTATTTATCTTTATCTTCAAAATTATTTCCTCTTCAATCATAAAATACAAGTATGAGGCAGTCAACCCACTCCCTCATATATGGTGTTCAAGAAAGTTAGATCCCTTTACCTTACCAAGAAAATACCTTATTCCCCATTTAATCTAAGCAGACTTTCCTCTTTTGTGTATGTAATTTGCCTTACATTAGGGTAGCTAATGATCTTTTAAAAATATTTAAAAGTGACATTCCTCTAAGAATTACACTATGACCTCAAAACACTTCTTAGAACCCTGGCTTTCTCAATATAAAATGAGGACAATAAAAGTTATCTCACAGGGGTATTCTGATGGTCAAATGAGATAAAATATATGATGCTTTATGAAAAGCACTATAACATTATAGTAGGTCAGTAACCTACTCAGTAAATTAAAAAAATTATAAGTTAATTTGTTTAACTCTTTTAATATCTGAAGGCAATAATTCACATTTTTTCTTGCTAACATACTGTCAGATTTTTCATATCCTTCTGTAGTTTAGCTAATCAGTGACGTCATTTTTATTTCAAATTAGAACATTAAAATGATTAATTTGCAGACTGGTAATGGGTAAAAAAAGAAGAAATTTTTACCTAATTAATTTACTATTCAAATTAATTTTTGTTCTCCCTCAGTTTTTCCTTGCTTTTATGGTATCATTACTTTTATATTATCCCCATTTCCCACATAAGACAGTTGAAATTCCTCTTGGGTAGTCCATGATAATTATGCAAACATGTTCATCAAATTGAATTTCTCAAGAGGCACTGGAAAAATTGATGATTGCCTGGCAAAGTTTGTGACACTGGAGTACATATATTGTAAAGGCAGACACATTTAGAATTCTACAGAGGTACTTGAATCACATCACTTGGGAAACTGATATTCATTTTTAATTAACTGGGTTAAATAATATATTCAGGGGTAACAAAGAGAGGGAGAGAGAAAGATCTAGACGTAGATACACTTGAAAAAGAAAAAAAAGTATCAGGCCATGTTAGGTCAGCATTCACGATTAAAGAAAAGATTGTTCATATGTGTACCTGAATGTATAATGTTTATCCTCATTCTCTCTCTCTCACTCTGTCCCCGACTCTCTCTCTCCATATATATATAAATACGCGCGCGCGCACACATACACACACACACACACAGTTATTTCTATATAGGCCCAGAATTACTATTCTCAGTTGTTAATACTCATCACTAACAAATGCTTTCTCCATGGAACTAGTTTGTTTTTATTGAGAGTTAAATCTCAGGGATACTAAAACGTTAGTGTGAGGAAAGTGAGGCATGAGCAAAGCAAATAGAGTACATTTCCCTACACCAATCAGAAGGGCAATTAGAAGAGCAAGCTACTCTTTTATGCAAATAATTACTTGGAATATGTATTAGGGTTCTCCAGAGAAACAGAATCAATAGATTTCCAACCAAGAAAAAGATTTATTATAAGGAATTGGCTCCCATGATTATGGAGGCTGACAAGTCCCAAGATCTGCGGTCCGCAAGCTGGAGACCCAGGAAGGTCCAGGTGTAATTCTAATCTGAGTCTGAAGGCATGAGAGCCCGGAGAGTTGACGGCATAGTTCTAGTTGCAAAGCTGGCAGGTGCAAGACTGAAGAAGAGCCAGTGTTTCAGTTCAAGTTCAAAGGCAGGAAAAGACTGATCTCCAGTTTAAGGTAGTCAGGCAGGAGGAGTTCCCTCTTATTCTCAGGAGTGTTGGCCTCTTTTTCCTATTCAGGCTTTTACTTGATTGGATGAGGCCCACTAACATTAGAGAGTTCAGTCTGCTGTACTAAGTCTACCAATTCAAATGGTAATTTCATCCAGAAACACCCTCACAGACATACTCAGAATGATAGTTAACCCCATTATGAGTAACCTGTGGCCCAGTCAAGTTAACATGTAAAATTAACTGTCACAGAGTGCTAAGCCTTTCTATAGTTCATATTCACAGTTCAGAGGTATTTATTTGAAAAGGTAGCATGGTACATGGATATTTAGACAATAGAGGTTTTGGTTGGATTTGAGCAAGTGGGGAAAGCATGGATTAGGAGTATGGGTGCCCAGAACACAGTAAACCTGAGTGTTGTGCAGAATTCCAAGCCAAATATTTGAGAGATAGTGGGCTTATGAGGGAAGCAGGGAGGAAAAAGGAAACCCTTTGTCTATTCTGCAGTCTTGCACTTCTTTACTCTCCATTTAATATTCAAAAGATTTGTATTGTCATCTGACTTTTGAAAGCATTGTACTAAAGGGATATACACTTAGGAAACTTTCAAGTTTGATGAAGAAAATGAGACATGCTTATTTCCACACTAACAGGTAGAAGATGATACATGAAATTAAAATATTTTACTTCATTTACTAATTTTGGAAGTGAGAGAGATTATTTTTGGCTGTCAGAAGATTGGGAGGATTACTGGGGAAGGTGTTTTTTGAACTAGGTTATTAAGAATAAACAGAATTGGGGCCACAAGAAATACGAGAAAAGGATTGGGAAGAGAAAAAAGAACATCAAGAAAATGACATACTGGCTGTAGTATATAAGCTAAATGAAAGCAGATAGTGGTACTTGAAGCTATAAATCTAGAGGAGAATGATTTGGAAAGTTCTTCTGATATTAAAATAGAGCGGTTGGGGTTTTATTCAATGGGAACCTTAGAACCATTGGAAAGTTCTGGGCAGGAGAGTGATGTGAAGCATTAGGAAATTTACCCTATCAGATTTGGTTGCAATAAATTTTTTAAAAAATGGAAATCAAGAAAAGAGTTAAAATTCAGACTAATTGATTTAGTAGTATATTTGCAGGTTTGGAAAAAGTAATGCATAGATTTACTTCCTCACTTGTCAAGTTACCAGCTGAGAAAAGTGTCATTAGAAAATGATTTTGCAACTAGTGTGAAAGAGCTGAAGTTTGAGCTCACAAATTGAAGCATATTTACAAACTCAAGTCTTTTATATGGTAACTGTAATAATTACCACAAATAGTTCAATCGCATTTATTATGTGCCATTGATCTAAATATAATCACGTATTTAGTTTCTATTACAACCCTATGAAGTAGTATTGTTATCTCTGTATTACTGATAAGAAAATAAAGGTACAAAAAATTTAAGGAATTTTACCAAGGTCATGGAGTAAATCTATCATGTATAAATCTGTGTCTTTGATATAGTCAGTCTAGAGTCTGTGTCCTTAACTTCTCTCCATAGTTGCCTCCCCATAGCTTTATTTCAGATTTACTTTCAAATTTTGGGCAGGCTGTTGGATGCATGTTAACTATGAAAAGTAATTTAGAGGTGGTGGGATATTAAGATAAAGATAATTAAAGTGTGGATATATAAAGCATACATGCTATGCTGATGTAGTTATATTGAAATCAATGACTATCACACTCTGGGGAGAGGATGGTCAAAAAAATTTGAGTTTCAGTCATGGTGTTTTTCAATAGGTCATGATTTTTTTCACTTTTTTTCAAAGTGGCCATGATTTAAAAAGCTTTAAGAAAAAAACAAAAATCTTTAGTGAAATCTTCAGAGGTGCAGAGAAGGGAAAGATTATGAACTTTACTGATGTTTACCTCTATTTCTAGACATTTCCCCTTCTCTTCAATATTCTCATTAGGTCACATTTTCTCTCACTGACATGCCTCAGTGGTGGACACTGTGATGTGCCCACTGCCCAGAACTCTCCCTCAGGAATAAAAGATACTTGCAAAGCTGTAGAGGTTACTGCCAAAAGAGCACTAAGAGAATAGTCCACATCTGGGATTTCTTTGGTTTAAGAGATCTTCCTGTTCAAGATTATTTCCTCTTCCCAGGTCAGCCAGCATCCAATTATTGCTCAATCAGTGCTAGAAATGCCTGACTTCATCACCCCAACTTTAGACAACTCAAATGGTTCATTCCAGCTTCAGAATTCTCCAGCAGGTTGGCTGAGGCCTCTGTCGTAACTCCTTTGCAGTTCAACTTTTCCCTCTGCCCAGTCTTGTTTCCTTCCCCTCCCTTCTGCGGGTGTTGACCCCCAGAGCACTCCCTAACAAACCTCTGACACACTAATCTCATTTTCAAGGGTGGTCTCTGGGAGAACCCAACCTGGAGTAGCTTCCCAGAAACTTCCACAATGGATCTCAGATCCACCCCCTGTACCTTCTCTCATTCAGTTCCCTGCATTTTCTAGACCTTTACTATTTTGCTTTTTCAAGAAGAATTAGACAATATCTTTGTTAACCCATTATCAACTAGGACATGTAGGCTTAAAATAATTACAATTTACTTGGAGTTCTACAGCTAATATTTTGTAGAGGGAAAGGTGGCAAAACAACTTTTGGACTCTAGCACATTGACTGCCACACTAGAAAAACGTTTTTCCCTTGAGCTGATAGCCTTGTGGCATCAGCTGCTGCTGAGAGAGCCGTGCCAGGCAGGCAAGTGCAAGCTGTGGAAGACATACCTTGCTAAATGTCATGCTTAGTTGTGTTGAAACACTGTAAGTTTCACAGACCAAGTCACTGATTCCTTAAATATTTTCATGCTTGAATATTGCCACAATTTCCACTGTATAACTCTATCAATTTTTCCAGACCATGATGATTTATTGTACATAAATGGAGATATTGCTCTTTTCTAGTGTTTAACAGTAAATTTCTTACTCTCTCTTTCTCTCTCTCTCTCTCTCTCTCTTTCTGTCACATGCACACACACACACACACACACACACACACACACATACACATACTTCTTTATATATGTATAGTACCCAAGAAAATTTTTACTTTAATTTTTAACACATTACTTTTAATGTATATGTTCTATTAAAAGAATAGCTGGGTAAACATGAGCTCTCCATACTCTTCTAAGATCTAGAATCAAGATGTTTTTTAATTCTTAGCCCTTCATTTAGTAATATAGATCCCTTCTACCTGTTGAGTGCATTCACACACTTCAGTATTCATTCTTTTAATCTTTTCATTGCGTTAGACATAGCCAGAATGCTTTGCTCAGTCCTAACTAAGCTTTGCACTAGAAGGCACAACTAATTGCATATGTTGACTAATGGACATTTTTGCATAGCTGTAATTATATCACATAAACTGTGAAACCCAGATGTTATATGTATTATTGTCAATATGTTGTTATGGCACTGGTAGTGGAACAAGAAAATATACTCAGAACATCCAAGTATAATCAAGTGATAAGGATTATTAGTGACAGTTTAAATAAAATATCAGCAATTATATGAATGCTTGGAACATAAAAAGCTTGCAGTAACCTATAAAGAACTCACCCCAAGCAAAAAACTATCATTACCATGGCCTGTGTGAAGAAACTTGGGAGACCTCTCTTAATTATTGCTGGGATGCTAGTATCAAATTTGGTAAGATAAACCAGAAGTACAAAATATGAGGAAACCCTTTTTGAAACTAAATTTAAAGAGTTCATTAGTGGGAGTAAAAGCTTTAAAAGCTATCGTTCTTTTCCAACATGGTCATGTTATTAGTACCAGTTTTTGTGGGAGGTGCAGGGAAGAGGGGAGGCAACTCCACAGATTACTGAGAAAAGGTTCATATTCAAATACAGTTTTAACAGTTGTGTAATATTTTATCTTAAGATTGCTTTGTATTTATTTAACTACTCTGCTATTGTTTGACATCCTGAATACTTCAGGTTTAAATTATACATAAGACTATTAAAACTTTAGAGAACCTCTTGCGACATAAATCTTTGACAGTACATGTGATAATTTCCTTGAAATAAATTTCTAAATGTAGAATTACTGAATCAAAAATAATGAGCTTTCGGGCCGGGCGCGGTGGCTCACGCCTGTAATCCTAGCACTCTGGGAGGCCGAGGCGGGTGGATTGCTCAAGGTCAGGAGTTCGAAACCAGCCTGAGCAAGAGCGAGACCCCGTCTCTACTATAAATAGAAAGAAATTAATTGG
>CAUYMX010039746.1:0-16319 GCA_963573855.1 Lepilemur septentrionalis | reverse complement strand
AATTAATTGGCCAAATAAAATATATAGAAAAAAAATTAGCCGGGCATGGTGGCGCATGCCTGTAGTCCCAGCTACTCGAGAGGCTGAGGCAGGAGGATCGCTTGAGCCCAGGAGTTTGAGGTTGCTGTGAGCTAGGCTGACGCTACGGCACTCGAGCCTGGGCAAAAGAGTGAGACTTTGTCACAAAAAAACAAAAACACAAAGTCCAGAAAATGACATAATATTTTTGTTAATTAGCTGCCTAACATACCTCTAAATTTCCTACATTTTTTGGCTGTAAAATTTTTTGATTGTCTTTTGTGTGACAATTTTGTCACGTCATTTTTTATATGAAGAATTGAAAGATAATTTAGTCTTCTGGCATAGTTAGAAGCTGTTACTGTTCTTACTGTACAGTTTAGAAAAGTTTCAGCTTCCAAAATGTTATTGGAAATGTAAAATTTTAGGATTGTTGTCAATGTTAGGGAAACTTCTATTAAGTTTCTTTCACATGTGAGCTGAAAGATTTGGAAGCGTCTTCCATAGTTTGACTTCTGGCTCCATACATTTCATAGCCTGGTTCCCCTCTGTTACGCATGTACTTCCAGTGCCAAGGACTGTCCGCCAGGTTCGTGTTTGCAGACCACTTGTAACCTGCGCGTTCATGTTGCAGCATTGGACCATCAGCACAGTAGGTGGGGGAGTATTTTTGGAGGCCATTCCTACGCCAGAATGGTTACCAATTACTTAACTACAAACAGCAGTGACTGTGAACTGTATACAAGCATCTACATAAAAATATCTCAGTAAACCCACACTGATGCAGCTCCAGCTCAACTTCGCCTTAGACGGAGCCCTAAAATGCCCACAACCATTCTAGTGCCTTGTGGACGGCGTGACAGAGGGGAGTAGAGGGTAGAAAGAGACAGGGATTACAGTTAGTATACCTTACTCTTGTGCAATTTATTGTGTGTAAAATTACATCTCATGAAGTCCAGCTACGTTGTGAATTTGTGAATTTTATAAAAGCATATGACCACGTGAACACCAGTTGGAGGACTTGAAGCTTAAATTTCTTTTTCTTTTGAGACAGAGTCTCACTCTTTTGCCCGGCTAGACTGCCGTGGCATCAGCCTAGCTCACAGCAACCTCAAACTCCTGGGTTCAAGCGATCCTCCTGCCTCAGCCTCCCAAGTAGCTGTGACTACAGGCATGCACCACCATACCTGGCTAGTTTTTTCTATATATATATTTTTTAGTTGTCCAGCTAATTTCTTTCTATTCTTAGGAAAGATGGGGTCTTGCTTTGCTCAGGCTCAAACTCCTGAGCTCAAGAGTGCTAGGATTACAGGCGTGAGCCACTGTACCTGGCCGAAGCTTAAATTTCATTAGCTTTAGGCTGGGCGCGGTGGCTCACGCCTGTAATCCTAGCACTCTGGGAGGCTGAGGCAGGCGGATTGCTCAAGGTCAGGAGTTCGAAACCAGCCTGAGCAAGACCAGGACCCCGTCTCTACTAAGAAGAGAAAGAAATTAATTGGCCAACTAAAAATATATAGAAAAATTTAGCCAGGCATGGTGGCACATGCCTGTAGTCCCAGCTACTCGGGAGGCTGAGGCAGCAGGGTCGCTTGAGCCCAGGAGTTTGAGGTTGCTGTGAGCTAGGCTGACGCCACGGCACTCTAGCCTGGGCAACAGAGTGAGACTCTGTCTCAAAAAAAAAAAAAAAAAATGTCATTAGCTTTGTGGAAAATATACCTCTGGCCACAGGGAAATTGAAATAGCCATACTTTAGAAGGGTTATCAAGCCCTGCTCTGAACTTGGCTGATCCTCAGAGACCTCAACTACCACCAAGTTCCACCAGTCAAAGCAGGGGCACGTGGAGGTCAGGCCATGGGTGGAGTCTTGGCCATAGTGTCTACTGTTGGGCCCATCGGGACTGGACACCCGTCTTGTGCTCATTCCCCAGTTCCAAGATGTGCAGTGAGAATAGGTACACTTAGTACCTGGCAGAATCTCCACATCGGTTCTTTGATCCATTGAATAGAGCCTGAAATATCAGAAAGGGCCAAATGGAAGCTCCTAGAAGAAGTTTCCTCCCTAAGGATAGTAAACCAAAAGGAAAATCATATCTGTTATGGATTGAATTGTGTCCTTGCTGAAATTCATATGTTGAAGCCCTAACACTTCATGTGACTGTGTTTGGAGATAGGGCCTTTAAGGAGGTAATTACAGTTAAATGAGATCATAAGAGTGGGGCTCTAGTCCAACAGCACTGGTTAGCACTAGTGTTCTGTTTGTTTTTTATAATAGAGACGAGGTCTTCCTATGCTGCCCAGGCTGGACTCTATCGAACTCCTCAGTTCAAGGGATCCTCTTACCCCAGCCTCTTAAGTAGTTGGGACTACAGGTGTGCACTGCTGCACCCAGCTAGGACCGGTGCCCTTATAAGAAAAGGAAGAGACACCAGAGCTCTCTTTCTCCATCAGCACAGAGAACAGTCCCTGTGAGGACACAGTGAGAAGGCAGACTTCTGCAAGCCAGGAAGAGAGGGTCTCACCAGACGCCAACCCTGCTAGCACCTTGATCTTGGACTTCAAGCCTTCAGAATTGTGAGAGAATAGATTTCTGTTGTTTAAGCCACTCAGGTTGTGGTGTTTGGTTACAGTAGCCCGAGCTGACTAATGCAGCATTCTTCAGAAAAGTTCAGAGATTAGCACCATCTCAAAGACTTGAGAGACACAAAGGTGATGATTCCTGCCGCATCGCCACTTAACTCGCCTGTCAGCCAGTACGAAAACCAGACGGGCTGAGGAGAAAGACCACAGATTACAGCCAACTGGGTCAGGCGAAGATGCTAACCCCGTCTGCAGTTCTGACGTGCTACTATCGGAGTCAGCACTGCAGTGTTGGAGGAAGTCAGCCCCTAGCACCAGATGTGCAGCCATTTACCTGGTGAATGCTTTTTTTTTTTTTTTTGAGACAGAGTCTCACTCTGCTGCTCAGGCTAGAGTGAGTGCCGTGGCGTCAGCCTAGCTCACAGCAACCTCAAACTCCTGGGCTCAAGCGATCCTTCTGCCTCAGCCTCCCGAGTAGCTGGGACTACAGGCATGCGCCACCATGCCCGGCTAATGTTTTCTATATATTTTTAGTTGTCCAGCTAATTTCTTTCTATTTTTAGTAGAGACGGGGTCTCACTCTTCCTCAGGTTGGTCTTGAACTCCTGACCTTGAGCGATCCGCCTGCCTCGGCCTCCCAAGGATTACAGGCATGAGCCACCGCGCCCGGCCTGAATTTTTTTCTTTTCCTTCCCTTTCCTTCCCTCTCCCCTGTCCTCTCTCCTCCCTCCCCTCCCCTTTTATCTCCTCTCCTCTCCCCTCTCCTCTCCTCTCCTCTCTTCTTTTCTTTTCTTCTCTTTTCTTTTCTTTTGAAGAGAGGGTCTCGCTCTGTTGCCCAAGCTAGAGTGCAGTGGCGTGATCACAGCTCACTGCAGCCTCCAACTTGTGGGCTCAAAAGATCCTCCCACCTTGGCCTCCCAGAGTGCTAGGATTACAGGTGTGAGCCACCACGCCCAGCCTGAATTTTTTTTTTCTTTTCCTTCCCTTTCCTTCCCTCTTCCCTGTCCTCTCTCCTCCCTCCCGTCCTCTTTTATCTCCCCTCCTCCCCTCCCCTCCCGGCCGCTCCCCTCACCTCTCCTCTCTTCTCTTCTTTTCTTCTCTTTTCTTTTCAAGAGAGGGTCTCACTCTGTTGCCCAGGCTAGAGTGCAGTGGCATGATCACAGCTCACTGCAGCCTCCAACTCCTGGGCTCAAGAGATCCTCCCACCTTGGCCTCCCAGAGTGCTAGGATTACAGGCATGAGTCACCGCAAACCCAGCCAAGACTGGATTTTTAAAAATCCACTATATCCGTTTTAAAAGAGAAAAATTTAAAATGCAGGGATACCAAAAAAAAAAAAAAAAAAAAAAGTTCAAAGTGAAAGGAAAGAAAAAGTCCAATGAATTAGATAAGTACTAATAAAAATAATGTGACGAGGAGTTTTAACTAAAACACTACTGTATACATTAAAATGGAATTCTAAGAAATATCCAATTAACCCAAAAGAAGACAGAACGGACAGGGGAAGAAAGGAACAAACAGAAAGCAAATAGTATTAATACAATAGCAGACAAAATCCAACAATATCAATAATTACATTAAATGTAAGTAGACTAAACACTAAAAGGCAGGGATTATCAGGGTGAATTTTAAAAAGCACCATCCAATGATATGTTTTCCACATGAGACCCACATTAAGTATAAAGACGCGGAGGTTGACAGTATGGGGATGGCAGAGGAAGGTGGGAGCAGCGATGTATCAGATACCGTAGACCTCAAGATGATGAATGTTACCAGAGATAGGAGAGACACTTTGTAATGATAACAGGTCAATTCCCCAGAAAGACACAGCAGTCAACAATGTGAATGATTGACAGAGCTTCAAAATACACAAAGCAAAAATTGACAGACTTAGTCGCCGATAGAACCAGGCTGAAATTACTCAAGACATGGAAGTTCGGACATCAGCACCTTGACCTAATTAACATCTGCGGAACACTCCCCCCAACAAGGAGCACGTGTTCGTTTCAAGTGCGCACATCACATTCGCCGACAGGGACCGCATCTTGGACCAGTTGCTTAAGTTAAACACACACTTACCGCATTACCCGGCAATCCCACTCCTAGGTGTTTACCCGAGAAAAATGAAAACTTCCATTCACATAGAAGCCTGTACACGAATGTCTGTAGCAGCTTTGTTCCTATTTGCCAAAAACCAGGAACCACCCAACCAGCCCTCCGCTGATGCATGAGTGAACAAACTGAGTCCCTTCAGACAGAGGCACACTACTCAACAGTAGAAAGTAACGGACTGTCGGCAGATACCGCAACGTGAACGGGTCCCAGATACGTTAAGTGAAAAGGGCTGCGTGTTACACGATTCTGTTTATGCAACATCTGGAAAGGCAAAGCTATAGACAAAGAAGACTGGGGCAAGTCAGTGGTGGCCCGACCTGGTGCGGAGGGGAGAGCTGGGCTGCAAAGGGGCCGCAGGGGAGGGCTCTGGGGGCTGGCGGATTGCCGTGTTCCTACTGCGGTGCTGGTGGCTGCGTGATTATGTGCATTTGTTAAAACTCATAAAACTATACACCAAAGGAGCGAATTTTACTGTATGAAAAAATTTTTAATTTTAATCACTATATAAAGTAGGAATAGAAAGAAATACCTACTTAGATTAAAGCCTTTTTAATAAAAAGCAACAGTAAACACTATATTAAATGGAGAAATAGTAAAACCTTTTCCATTTAAATCAGGAATAGGACAAAAATGCCCATTTTCATCACTGTTATTCAACATTGCTTTGGACGTTCACGGGGTGGTGTGTGCCTGCGATGAAATGACAGAATGAAATATTGGTGAGAAATTGAGAAACAAGAGACTCATGTATTATTTTTTCAGATGATGTGATCATTTATTTAAAACACCCAAGAGACTCTACCGAAGAACTACTATAAGTAGTAAAAAAGTTTGGTAATTTTTTTGTGAATAGAGTCAAGCTTAATATTCATAAACCAGTAGGTTTTCTCTGTATAGCAATAATCAGTTCAAAGTATAAATGGAAAAGTATACTGGACATAATAATGAAAAAAAACTATAAAAAGCAAGCAGTACATTTAACTGGAAAGCTTCTGAAAGGGGCCAGAAGAAAAGGTGTCAGCCTTGTTGATGACCTTCATGTGGCAAACGCCAGTACCTCTCTGAATCTTGTTTTATGGGGGTGATTCTGCCATTAGGGAGCAAGTTGTGGCTTGAAGATGGACAGATAGATGGGTGGATGGATGGATGGATGGATGGATAGATGGTTGGATGGATGGATAGATGGATGTTCCTCAGTGAGCAGGTCGATGCAAACCTACCTCCCAAAGCAAAGGGAGCTGACAGGCTGAAGAAAGAGGCTGACAAATCCGGTTTCTCAGAAAGAAACATTTAGCAGGGACTCGCAAACAGAAGCCATATCTCAGGCAGCCCCCACACCCACCCTCCAAAAAGTATCCTCTATATAACAAGCTTTTGGGGTAAAGACCCGTGTGGGTCATGCCTCAGACTTCCTTGACCACTGGGGAGGTTAGATAAACATCTTGATGAGGGGTTTTCTATGCAATAGATGTTGTTGCTTTAGGAGGGGTTACCTCTGCTATAGGAACACCTGGGTACGCAGGAGTCAAATGTCAGTCATCATGGCAGTTTCCCTTCTAGATGGCCTCACTCTTGCCGTGCAACAGATTTTTCCCTACAATACATAGAATAGATATGCAGAATATACATTATATATATATTCCATTCAAAAATATATAAAACATAAAATCTATTTTTCATTATAGGTCCAAGACTTGCCAGAGTGGTCATGGCAACCAGCGTCACTCACAATGGGGGCTGCCCCGTCAGCACACGTCCCAGAGTGAGCGGAGCAAAGCCCCCAGCAGCCCCTCAATGGACCTGGAACATAAATGAGAAATAACCGTTGCTGTCACAGGCCACTGAGATTTGAGGTAATGTGTCTACAGCACAGTATGGCATCCTTGACTGACATGTGACCACACCTGTTAGGGTGGGAACTCATACCTTGGGTTGAGAAAGAATTTTAAACACAAAGATTAGGATAGGTTTGAAGCAAAACGTTTCATCTTACTTTCCAAGAGAGGAAAGGGCATGGCACGAGAGAAAGAAAGAAGTGCCAGCCCCCGAGGATAAGGGGCTTGGGGTTTTTACTGAGATAAAGGGCAAGGAGGGGAAGTTCCTGCTGCACGCTGGGAACAGTAGGCAGCTGGGAAGTGGCTGTGTCTGTGTGTTCTGTGCCAGGCGGGCTTTGCCAGTCTCCTTGGAATGTCGTCTGGGGGACCTGGGGGAGGGGGACAGTCACACTCCTTCTATCTGTTCAGTTCTTTTCAAGTGTTGTAAAAACAGACTCTTAAAGATGACAAATTAAGTCACAGGTGGTTAATAAAACAAAGGGGCAGTTGTGTGTTGTGATCTTTTTCCTTTCTGTTAGTTTTTTTTGTTGTTGTTGTTGTTAGATAGTTTAGAGATTGATGAGCAGGATGATATTTGCAAATCATTTGAAGACTACATAGCTCATCAGTGATTTTGTTAACTAGGGAAATGTTGATCCAAAATTTCCTTTTGAAGAAGAAATGCTTTGAAAAAAGATAGCTTTTTTTGAAATGCTTGGATGTTTTGCCATATATCATGTATAGACTTACCGTTACCTTGCAAAGATATAGTCAAGTCATTTTGATTTGACATATTACACATAAATGCTGCATTCCTGTGGAAATCTTTCAATAATTCACATTGCTGATTCTGTTCTTCATGAAATTTAACTAACTGTTCTCACAGATAAAATTTTGGCTAACACTTGTCCCTGTGATAGCCAATGCACTTTAGAAGGCTACAGCAAATCCACGGGGAATACCTCATGGTTCCACTTTAGAATGTTACAAAAGGATGCCATGTTGCATTTGCACCAATATAGTTAACAATACTTATAACTTGTTGCAAAGTATCACTTAAAATAGTAGCTTTAGCACAGAGATTTTGCTGATGCAAGATATAGTGAAAAGAAATGAGAGCATCTGGACCTGTTAATACATTTTTTTTTTATCTGTGCAATAAACCCTTCATGTTTTCCTGTCATGGAAGGTGCACCATCTGTACATACACTCACCAAATTTACCAAATTTGGTCCAACTTCATGACATTTATCTTGAAAGTCATTGAAGATATCTATTCCCCATGTTCTCGTCACAAGAGTGCCCAAATTGTGTAACTCTTCATAGCAAAGAAAATTTTCTGTTATGACCCAAATGAAGTATAAAACCTGTGCTGAGTCAGTAGTATCAGTGGATTCACCCAAAGCAATTGAATAATACACAATTTTCCTTTTGAAGAATTGCATGAAGTATGGCTCACTACTGTTCTAATTGTGCAGGTCAATCTGGGAGGATTATTTCGTTGAAATTTATTTTATTCTTTGGTATTTTAAATTCACTCATTTTAAAAATAAAATGAAAATATAAAAGATGAACAAAAACGTATCAATAAAAATGAAAGGATTTGTTCTGTAAAATCTGGATTCAGTCAGACGGCTGCACTTAAGGACCTAGAAGGCCACAGGTCTCCCACCCCTGGTATGGATGCATCACATAGAAATTTTACGTAGTCAAATTTGCAGGTCTTTTCTTTCATGGGTTTAGTATCTGAGGTCACAGTTAGAAAAACCAGTCCCAGTTATAAAGCAAATCATATAATGTTTTCTTTTAATATTTCTTTTTTTAAAGAGTCCTGCTCAGGAAACATATTTTAATATTTCTGGGGTTTTATTTTTTATATTTCCACCTTCACTCCAATTGGAATTCATCCTTGTATAAGATGTGAGAAAGAGATCTAAACTAATTTTTTTTCCTGAGGACTACTAACTTGCCCCAGTATCATTTACTGATCAGTAAACCAGTGACTTTAAACACGCTAAAGAACCCCTTGAAAATCTGATAAAAATCATCCTTCCCAGTGTAAACTAAAATAAAATCTTAAGCCAGCTGACTGAATGGACCCCCTCTTGGCCAAGGGGACCCCAGAAATACCCTAAAGCTGAGTTGCTGGCCATGAGAAGGGAGGTCAGACCTGCCTCATCATGCCGCCTCACTCCTTGGAGACGTCCTTTATAACCCACTCAGAGGCCAAAGGGTACGCAAGACAAAGTTAAACCACACCTGCAGGTCCTCAATTTACTTAACAGATCACGTGAGTGTGGGTATATGTCAGGTGGCTCGTCTCTGATTAACAGATGTCCTTATCTTAACTTAAAACATTCCAAGCCACAAAGCTTCACTTCTTTAACCAATTATAAAATCAAAGTGTATTTAAACCCACCTGTAACCTGTAAGCCCATACGCTTTGAGATGCCTCACCTTTTGGGGCCCAATCAATGTATGCCTCCCATGCATTGATTTATGACTTTATGTGTAATTCCTACCTCCCTAAAATGTGTAAAACCAAACCGTAACCCAACTACAGTGAGTCCACTTGCTCAAGGCTTCGTGGGTGTGGCTCTGGGCCATGGTCCTCAAACTTAGCTCAGAATAAACCTCTTTATTTCACAGAGTTTGGCTTCTTTTCCATTAACAAGATGGCACCCAATGTGGGGTTCAGAGAAGACTCAGGATGCCCTGAAGGAGTAGCCCAAACTGAGCACCAGGTACTGGCATCGCCCGTTCTGGGCCCCCCAACTCCAAGCTTCTCCTTGGATGGAACTGGTAAGTCTTCCTCAGCTTCAGACCTCCCGTTCTTGGTTGGTGGTCCTGGTTTATTCTGAGCTGTTGGTTCTTTTCCTAGGAATTTGTTGTTTGGGATCCTAATTTTGATTTGCAGATGGATTCTAAGGGCTCTTCTCCATTGATTAATCTCAGTTGGCTTTTCTGTGCATTTGTGAAAGAGGAAACCAAACCGTCTTGTTTGTAGATAAATGAGAGGCATTACTCCTTCCAGCCAAAAGGCGCCCCTGGGTGACCAGGGCTCGCAGTGGGAGTTGCCTGGGGCAATTCCCCACAGTGCCAGTGGCCCTATACGGAACCCCCCAAAGAAATTAATTAAAAGAAGGCTGGTCCAGGAAACGCCTGTAAGAGCTGATCACTCGGCGTTTGGAGCTCTCTCAGAGGCAGCAGACCCCCAAAGAGAGAAACTGAGACTCGTAAGAGGGTGGGACCGACTCAGTGGTGACACACTGTGGAGCGCCCCCCATCCCCCCGCCCAATCAGCACACTCCGATCCACGGCACCAAACCCTAGGCTATGGTTCGGTTGCATCTTTTAAAGAAAAACGGGAAACAAATCCTCTAAAATGAGGAAAGATGAGGAGAATGCGCCCCTTCGGCCACCCCGCTTGGTTGAGCCTCCGCTTGCACGCGTTTGTGTGGATGGAAAGGGCCACAGGCACCGGCTCTCCCAGGGCTCCCGCTGCTTGTGGCCCACTCGGGTACGCAGATTTTGCTAAAGGGCAGATTACATCCGGGAAAACTCAGAGCTTAAATGGTCGACCTGCCGCTATGAAGTTAAAATATCAAGTCTCTTAAGCTCTCTGTTTGCTGTTCTGCCGTCTCTGAACCTGCTAACTTTTTCTACTGAGGTTGAGATGAATGCAGTGTTTATGGTGTCACCATTTGACGGCTACTTGGAGATCTTGCAGCCAGTTCTAGCTAAAATGTGAACATGGAAAACTCATTTTAAACTGAAGGGAAAAAAGGAGTAAAAGAGGTTTTTTAAATTCAAACTGCCACGAAAACTGCTTTACCCAAAACTCTGATCCGCGGGCATCATTAGGTCACCTGTCAGGGCAACTAAAGTGCAGCCATGTGAACACGTTCCAGTTTTGCCTGAAGAAATCTGGAGCCAGTTGTCTTTTGCAAACCAGTGAGTTTGTATTGCTATTAAATATCTAAGGGCCAGAGTTCGGAGGTAAACTCCATTGGAACTTTGTGTGCTCGTGTAAGTGTTTATAAGTGTTTATGTCTAGATATATTTTGTGTATGTCCATCTATTACATGTTTGTGCCTACATGGTTCCAGACTGGCTTATAAACAAGGGAGCACTCATAAATTAACTTAAAAAACCCAAATGCTTTCCTAGTTCATGTGAATTTAGTAGGCTTTAGCAAGTAAGCTGGTTTTTAAAAAGTATTATCATTACAATAAGAATAAAAAAGAAGTTTTCAAATTGTCAGCATACGTTTTTGCCTGGGTTTTACTGGACATGCTTATGTTCCTAAGGTGTCAGGGTTTGATACAAAAGTTATAAAACTGTAAACCCAGCTAAAGGCAAAATGATCTATTTGTATGATTTTTGATAAGTAAGGTCAATTTAATATTACTGGTCTAACGATAATAACTAAATCTCCTGACTTACCAACAAAAATACCCATGTGTTTAAGGTTCTTAATTGGGTAAAACGTAGACATGCCTAAACAAAAAAAAAAAATGAGTGTCAATAAATTAGAATAAATAAAACGTGAAGTAAGTAGAGCACAAAAACAGAAACTTACGCTCAAAGGTTTATGAAAACGTTTTGGTTTTGTTCTTTCAATCCTCGCTGCAGCTACGGCTTCTTCACTGATTGCAGCGTCTGTGGAAAGGTGCACAAAACGCATCTCGGACTCGCTCTTTCTGTCCGATATTCACGGTGCTGCTGGGGAGTCAAAGCTGTCCTACAAATCGTAGTTACCAGAGCGTAAATTGGAAGCTCTAGTGTTCCCTTGGTCTTGTCCACTCTCGGTTTGTCCTGCTCTTTGCAAGCGAGCCGGTTATGTGTACGTTAAGTTGCCATAGCAAAGTTTTTGCCTAGGGAAAAAACATCCCTGAAGTGTTAATTTTTGTATAGTAATTTTTTAAAGATAAACAAAATGGTTATTAAAATCCAAAGAGAATCTCAAAACAGTCTTACTCTTTGGAAATAGTGCACGTACTCCAGTTTACACCCAAGTTGGAAAATGCTTTGACACTATTGAGATTGTTTTTGAAATGGCTTAACCACGCCCCTCATGTAAAAAATTAAAAAAACATGTTACCACTTTGCGTCACTGAGGTGGTAAGGATTGGTGCTGACGAGTTTTTTTCAGTCTACAGGCAGGTGATATCATGTTGATGGGGCTCAGAAAACTGCCCTAAAATGAGGCCTCGGGAGCAAAAGTTCTCTGACCCTGCCTCTCGGTCCCATCCTTCCTTGAGGCCAGCCACAGAATCCAGAATCTCTCTTCCCCAAGGCAGGGCATAAAAGCCAGAACCTCTTTTTCTGAAAGCTAGACATAAAACCTAAAATTATTCTATGTAAAAACTGGCCATGAGGTAATGATCTGACCTACTTTGTTTTACTGTAAGCCCCCTTTCCAGAAGGGGCCCTGCCCGCACCCAGAAGGAAGGAGTACGCACTCAGGCCAAGCAGAGGGAGACAGAAAGGCCCTGCCGGGCTCCCCGCTCAGCCTGTCGGCAGATCACACCCTTTTTGCCCAGTCGTATGTCTACACAGCTAGCTGTCCATAATCTGTTGGCCCTACACATAAAAATGGACAATTCTCCCCTGTATCTTTGAGTGTTCATTCTGGAGGCTCCCATGCATAAGTTTGTAATTTTTCCTCCTATTGTTAATCGGCCCCATGTCAGTGAATTTTCAGCAAACCTTTATGGGGACAGTGGCCTTTGCTCCCTACAGTTCAGCTAAACTTTGGGCAGCCAGGGACCTTTGATCCCTACACTGTCAACAGATTTGTTTTGGGATGTGGTGTTTTGGAAGAATCTAATTAGTTAACACCTTTAAACACCTAAAACACCTACTGTATTTGTAAAACTTAGAAAACATATTACATTGTTTAAAGTAGCAAATTTTACTAGAATATTTATATTTGTTTTCTTGGTGAGATTTATGAGTTTTAAAACAGTAATTAAAACTATATTTTGATCCTTGATCTGTGTTATATATCTAATTTATAGGGTATAGAATGGTTCACAGAAAATAACTTAAAATGATAACTGGAATCTAAATAAACTCTAAGATAAATAAATAAATTAGGTAAATACAAATGGGATAAATACAAAAAAAATCCCATTTGGATTTACCTAAATTTGTATTTATCCCATTTACCTAATCTGTAAAGTTTTGTTATGTTAAATAAAAGCACCCTTTAAATGTTCGTCATTTTCAGTTAACAAAAAATTATGTTATAAAGATATATTTTCAAAAAATTTGTTATAAAATTGTTCTCATCTATAAAATACTCATATATGACAGGCAATTCATGATTTCCTATTTCTTAGGTTTTCACTAAAATTTAAAGTTACTAAAAATAGAAATTCTAGTCAATACCTATGATTCTTATATATATATATATACACACACATATGTGTGTGTGTTTAATAAGAAAAATTCTAAATAAAATGTGTTCTTATTAAAACAATTTTATATATAATTTTGTCTAATTCAGAGGTTATTTAAAGGTTGGTTCAAAATGTTAATTTAGGAAGAAAATAAAAACAAGATAGAAAGTAAGTAGTGAAGTAAGAGAAAGATGTAAAAAGGCAATGAATATAGAAATATATTTTTGGTAAGAAAGGTTAAACAGAAAGGAGAATAATATTGTATGAGAAAGGATCTTGTGTGAAAAATTTTTGCCCTAAAATAATTGTTTATTTAAGAAATAGGAAATTTAGGACAAAACAGAAGGCTTACGTATGTTGTAGATGATCTGTCCCAGTCGGGATAAGGGTCATAGAAGGGAATTTATGAAGAAATTTTTTATGTGATCAAGTTGACTATAATTTAAAAATTATTTTTTGGTTAAAACAAGGTTTTCTTAAAATATTAATTTGCTCTTAATGAAATTACATAATATATTCATTTTAATTCTATAAGCCATTTCCTTTTGTAATTAAAACTTATATCTTGAAAGCTCAACTTCTTCTATGTCTTACTGATTTCAACTTTTTCTACCATTAAAAAAGGCTGGGATGGTAACTCTTACCCTCAACTTTTTGTTAGCTCCTGTAATTTTTTTCCATTCTGTTTGTAAGTCTGTTGTTATAGCCTTATGTTAGAATGTTTTATCTTAAAGGTTTAAGAAAATTATGTTTTCCTCCAATATAACTTAATACTATACTCTTGACCTTTCTTGATATGTCTAAATTATTTAATATGGCCAGAAAATTTCTTATGCTGTTGCTAAGTGTCATTTGTTCCCCTATTCAAGGTGCCAGTTTTTCTTATTCATGTTCCTCTATAAGGTACTGTTCACTCGTGACCCTGGACACATTCTTGCTAATTCAAGTGCCCTTTTCATCAGGTTTACCCTCCAAGTTATCTAAATGGGCTCCCTATAAAGAACAAACAAAAAAGCAATCACACTGCAGAAGGCTTTTCTTTACCTTTTTGGTAACTGGCCCAAAAGAAACAAAGACATTACGCTTTATCAAGATAATCCCTATGTTGTCTTAGTTAGGTTTTTGACTAACTAGAAAAACTATATTTTGAAAGGGTTAAGGTTTACACTCATATAACCTCCTGAATTGCCTTAAAGTCTTTTCATTGTAACAGAGGTAACAGCCTGAAAAAGGGTAGAATGTTTTACCAGCTGTCTCTTTAAAACCCCCTCACCCATTTTGGGAATCAAAACCTGCATCCCTGCCTGAAGCCAGTAATCAGCTCGGCAGGAGAGTGTCCTTTGTTCTTTGTACAAGAGATGGCTCAGCAGGAATTGCCCAGGCAGAGGCCATGAGTTGTCTTTATTAGAGATGCTACCGTTAAACAGCAATAGCTTAAAGCTGAAAACTCCCTTTCAAAGCTCTGTATTTCTGCTTATGGAGAGGACGGTGGTACTTTAAGACATGAGTCTGCCATCCTCCTCATTTGCCAGCAAATTAATAAACTTCTCTTTCCTTCTCCTCAAACCACTAGTCCTCATTTTTCATTCAGCTGTGAGGACAAGTACCGAACTTTTGGTAACAGAATTTGGCATCCCTGGGTGGGCCCATCGGTGTCCCAGTGGAACAGCACCCTGTGACCACTGCCATAGCTGGAAGTAACGGGGAGCAGCCTGGGTCAAACCATGGGTCTTCACCAGTAGGAGCACCGTCTTTTCGGGATGAGAGTAAGGGACCACTCCAGCAGCTGCCGGAGACTGTTCATCTCTGAGGAACTCCCATCTGTCTCTCCCCAAATTAGAAACAGCTCCCAGCAACCTGAACCTTGCTGAGGAGAAGGAAATGGATTTGGGAAGAGTCGTGACACCTTGGCCATTTTTGGTAAGTTCCCCAGTGTGCACACCGAGACCCTTGATTCCACCCATTTGGGGGAGGTTTGCAAACCTCCCAGCCCTATGACAGGGCATTTGTTTGTAGGCGCTGTTTAGGGACGGAAGTCACGGTTGAGTGGAACAGGGAAACTGGGGGATTCATTCCCTTTTGGTTGAGGAGATGTTGATTCTTGTTTGAGGATTTTGTTCTCATCTGTGTGGTTCCCATTTGTTTGGTAAGGCCTTGGCATTTGAGATTGTTCACGTTGAGAATTCCCTGTATTGTCTACTTGCCAGGTTGTGTTCATTGTTGTTGTTTGTCAACATGGGAGGCTCTGTTTCTATTCCGTCTGAAAGCCCCTTGGGGAGAATCTTGGCTGAATGGCCAACCTATAGCTATAAGTCTATGTCTAAAAGAGAATGGTGTTATTGTAATCTGGAGTGTGTGCTGGAATGTGAGGAGAAGTGGCCATTGCATGGAACCTTGAATAATTCTGAAAGGCCAGGTGACAAAATTGGGGAGGGATTAACCAGGTTGCAACTCGTGAACCCCTTCCCCTGCTGCCGGCTCCCCACCCGCCAGGGAAGGTGCCGCAGGCTCAGCCAAGGCTCGGCCTCACTTGGGCTCATGATGCT
Source organism: Lepilemur septentrionalis (assembly GCA_963573855.1). NCBI lineage: Eukaryota > Metazoa > Chordata > Mammalia > Primates > Lepilemuridae > Lepilemur > Lepilemur septentrionalis. Next base: position 843 of record CAUYMX010039746.1, on the reverse strand, counting down.
CGGGCCCCATCGTGGTGAGCACGGAGTGTGCTAGCAGGAGCACCTTTCTCCCCTGCCCTGCCGAGGCCCGCGCCGGCCTGTGTGGAGCCGTGACTCGGGCAAACTGCTGCTGCTGCCACCCGCTGCCATTGCCACAATCGTGGCACCATGACAGGGAACAGGGAGGGCACAACTGTGACCAATTCTTCAGTCTCACGCCCACTAAATTATGACTTAAGAGTGGGAATGGTCTCTCCTTCTAGGAGCTGACAGGGAGCTCAGTGTGGCCAGAGGGCACCCACAGCCGGGGCAGGGCAGTTTGCGCTATGGCCATATTGGACGGGGGTTTCAGCGTGCAGGAACAGCCAGAAGGACATTGCTGGACCTGCACAGTTGGAACCCTAATGCAGAGGCAGACAGCGGGGGGATAAATCATGACTGAAAGTGTGTGCTGGCAGGCCTCTGCAGGGGAGTGCCTAGACAGAAGAGTTTGAACAAAGTCCAAGTATTACGACAAAAAGCTAATGAAGATCCCTCTGAATTTTTGGAACACATCTATCAGGCATATCGGAAATACACAGATGCGGATCCAGGGCCCCCTGAAAATATGCACATGGTTAATGTGACTTTTTTTTTTTTTTTTTTTTTTTGAGACAGAGTCTCACTCTGTTGCCCGAGCTGTAGAGTACCGTGGCATCAGCCTAGCTCACAGCAACCTCAAACTCCTGGGCTCAAGCGATCCTCCTGCCTCAGCCTCCTGAGTAGCTGGGACTACAGGCATGTGCCACCATGCCCAGCTAATTTTTTACATATATTTTTAGTTGGCCAGTTAATTTCTTTCTATTTATAGTAGAGACGGGGTCT
>CAUYMX010039743.1:0-14491 GCA_963573855.1 Lepilemur septentrionalis | reverse complement strand
TTTTGAATGTAACAAGATAAGTCAACTTGAGTGGTAATATATTTTGGGAAATCAGCTCACTACAAATTGTGACTGTAAACATTGTACTGTAAATGTTTTGTAGTTTTCCCCCAATAAAATTTTCGGAAGAAAAAAAAAAATTAAAGACTTTTTATCTGCAAAAGACCCTCTTAAAAGAATGAAAGTACAGTCTACAAATTGAGAAAAGATATTTGTAAATCACATGTTCAACAAATGACTAGCATCTAAAATATATAAAGAATTCTCCAAATTCAACAGAAACGATCTAATTAGAAAATGGGTGTAAGACAAAGTAACATTTCACTGAAGAGATACAAATGACAAGAACATAAAAAAATGGTCAACATTAGGGAAATGCAAATTAAATCCAAAATTAAGTACCACACCTCTCAGAATGGCTAAAAGATAATGAGAATACCAAATGCTGATGAGCATGTTGAGAAACTCAATCATTCATACACTGCTGGTGACATTATAAAATAGCATTATCACCTCAGAAAAGCATTCTTAATCATTAAACATGCAATTAACATATGACCCAGCAATAACATTCCTGGACACTTATCACAGAAAAATGGACACTTGTATTTGCCAAAAAAATCTGTATACAAATGTTTATTGCAACCTTATTTGTAATAGCCAAAATGCGTAAAGAACCCAGGTATCCTCGATGGGTTAATGGTTAAACTGTGGTACCTAGATTCCATGGAACACTACCCAAAAATAAAAAGCAATAAACTACTGATACACACAACAATGTTGATGAACTGCCAGAGAATTATGCTCAGTGAAAAAAGGCAATCCGCAAAGGCTACACAGTATATGATTCCATTTATACAGCCTTCTTAAAATGATAAATTTATAGAAATGCATAACAGATTAGTAGTTGCCAGGAGTGGTGTGGAAGGTAGCAGGGGAGAAATGGGTGTGACTATAAGGCAACATGAGACGGAAATGTTCTGTGTTTGAGTATACCAATATCAATATTCTGAATATGACACTGTTTCATAGTTGACAAGATGTTACCATTAGGGGAAAATTGGTTAAAGGGGCAGCAGATGTCTCCGTATTATTAATATTTCTTATAACTGCATGTGAATATACAATTTTCCCAAAACAAATGGATAATTTGTTAATGACTGAACCACGCTGAAATGAAAATATAAAAATAATTTTTATTATCCTGAAATTATCCAAGGTTTTCTTAGAAGTCTAGTAAAACATGCACAGGAAACTACAGAAATATACACAATCCCAGAAAGTACCTGTCTGCCAGGAAGAAATCTGTTTGTAGAGTCATATAATTCTCAATCAATATTGTTTTCCCTAATTATACATTTCAGTATTATTTCATACTCCAGAGTCTTACCTTACTAAATAAGTAAAAATTTTTTATCTTCTAAAAATTAATGAATTTAAAATCTTGTATATTCCTTCAGAAGTTTGGGAAGAAAAAAACCTTAAAATTTTTGAACTTAAAGTTCTAGTAAAGCTTATAAAGACCTAGGAAAAAATATGAAAATATTGGCAGTCCTTTAGATACAATTAATTCAAGAATAATTATGAATTTGGTGTTATGTTAATTTTCTACTGCTATGTATTTAATGCCAAACAGAAGCATCAAAACTCTACTCAAATAAGATTACCAAGATAACAAAAAGAGAAAACTCAAGCAAATGTTAGATAAATCCCCTCCAAAATGAATCTCCAAAAAAACAATCAAAAAAGGTGAAGGAAGGTGCATTTACACTCTGCTCACATGTGCACTTGTGCACTATACTATGTGAAAACAGGTAATACACAGTCACAATTGGCCAACTAATGCCTCAGGTATATACAAGGTTCTCTCCCAGGGTTAATTTCATCCAGATTCTACAGTAAGACTTATTTATCACAGAATAGTCCTCAGATCAAAATGCTTTTCTAAGAACTAGGTCCCTTCATTCAAGGAAATTATTTTTCTTTTCTTTCTATCCTGCTCTAAAATCGCAATAATAAACTTTAAATCCTTTAAGTCTGAGAGTTTTGCAATAAACCATAGTACCAAGACACAACTCAATATAGAAAAAATGAGGACTGCCATTGAAAAATTAATCTGCTCCAAGGTAGGTCTAGAATACTTAAAAGAGATTTTTAAAGATTACCAGCTTGTACATACAGCTTACTTTCAGTATCTATTATCAGTATAGCACTTTAAATAATCACCCTGGAAAATTCACTAGTAATTTTTAAGTGATTAAGATTAGAAACTTACCCAGCTATACTACTGGTCAAGAAACAATTATGTTATTTTTAGCCCTATACTAAACCTATAGTAAATGTCTTATCTCCTTTGCATGATCCAAGGAAAATTCTAGCAAAGGATTCTAAAAATGGGCAGCCACAGAATAATTCATCAGGAAGCACACCTTGCCTTTATTTATCCTATTTGAAACTGTTGGGATTTATAAACAATCAAATAAACCAATGAGAGATGGTGAAATAGTAAATTTAAATGGAGCTAATCACAGAGGATAAATAGAGAAGATGCGGAAACAGACTGGAGAAGAAAAGAAACCAACACGAGGAAAGAAGAGATACAGGGAAGTAAAGACAAGAGGAAGAAGTTGAAAAAGATAAAATGAGAAGAGAAACTGCAAGTCAGACAAGAAGGTAGAGTCCAAGAACAAGTAACACAGATACTTCTGTGTTACAAGATACAAGAGAAATGCAAATATTCTTATCATGAATGTTTAAAAAGTTACTGCTAATTCCAATGAAGGTTTTAAAATTGATTTTAACATAGAAAAAACTACAGTATCAGAGATAACTGATATGTTTTTTCTAAAAATTTGGTATGTGTTTAAAATTGTCATTTGATCGAGTTTCTTAGTGTAACAGTTTGTTACTTTGAAATTCAACCAAAGTGGAAAGATGATGATTGCCAACCAACTCACCATTTTGTTTCTTCCGCACGTACACTACAAATGGCAATTGCAGGCCTTACCATTTAAATGTTGAATAACCCCATTGCTACTGTGTCAAATATCATATGGAAATTCCTCAAATTAAAACTTCCCCTACTCCCTATCCAGCAGACTCATAATTACCTAACAGAGTTGCATCTTCTCCTCTGGGGCACTGCTCCAGAATCAGGCTGGGTGGCTAAGATGGCAGTGTCACCATTGGGCCACCGGGGAAAAACAACCCAACACTAGCTTGTCATATATTTCTGACAAGTTTTAACACACATGAAAAATAAATGTTTCAACAACAATTTTCAACAGTTACATCTATCAAAGAGTATCAACAAACCTATGGAGGCCTAATATTAAGAGACTCCTCCTGCCGTCTCCCCGAAAAAACATGTACAAACTCAAATACACACACTTCATTACCATTATAGGCCTGGCACCCCAGTGCTACATATTTGCATAATGGTGTTCTGGTGAAGTTTAATTGCTTTAAAATACCTGTTGTTCTCTGCACCTGTCTGATGAGAATCCACCCCAACAGTCACTAAAATTTAGATAACTTAAGACCTTCATTTACTCATTCAACAGATTATATAGCAAGCACCTGGGGCTATCCAAGAATATTTGGAGCTTACATTCTAACACTAAATAAGCAGACTAATAGAAGTGGTAGTAATGTTAAAGAAAGGGTGCTCTGGTCTAAGAATGCTGCAGGCCAGGAGATAAAAGATGAAAGAACACCTTTCCTCCTATCCCTAATGTTATATGGCTTGAAAAAAATGACAGAAAAATGGCAGAGTAAAATGGAGAATGTCATAATATTTTGCTTAATAAAACTTTTGTGAAAGTGTCTGTTGCTATGAATGAGGATAATAACTCCAGGGTAAGGTGGATGCCTAAAGATTCATTCAGCCAAATAAAGAATCTTCCTCAATTTGCCCTAAGGCTCCAAGGGTCATGTCTACAGTAATTATTCCACTTTCCAGGGCTTAATTACTGAACATTATTCCTTTCTACAGTGATCTCCAGCATGCACTAGATAGTAGCAACCCCCAAACAGTCCCACAATGCTTGAAGATACATTTTCAAAATTGCTGAACTCTTGAAAGTGAGGCTCATAATTGATAGACTGCCCTGGAATCAGCATGTCAGCTCTTGCATTCTCATAGTACTCCGCACGGCCTCTGGAGTAGCATATGCCAGCACTCAGGGACCATGTAAGTAATCCTGTTCTCAGAATAGACATTTTAGAGAAGGTATTTAAAACGTTATATTCAAATGTGTTTCTAGCCAGGTGTAGATTCACTCATTACAAATAAGCAAAAATATGTAATCAAAAAATTAAAAACAACCTATCCTCTGTCATTCATTTTAATAACAATAGCCCCTAGTATATATAGCTCCTAACTTGCCAACATCCCTAAGGTATTGGTCAGATTTCTGAACTCTACTTAGGAAAAAAAAAAAAGCCTAGACAAAAAGGGAATATGTTCATTCATGCAAGTGGGTAGCATCCTGAGAAATTCTAGAGTAGAGAAATTCCATCTTTTCAGGACCCAGATTCCTAGAGTGTCATCAGGGCTCGAACCTCCTGGCTCTGGCACCCTCCATGTGCTACATTCTGCATGTAGCGAGGAAGGCAGCCACTTGGCAGCCCACACACAACTAGAAATCCAAAAAAAGAGAGTTTTTCCTTGATACTCCTACAGAAAAGCACCAAATGGGACTCCAGTTGACCTGGCTGGTAACATGCCGACTCCCTGAACTCCTGAACTAACACTGTATCTCCAAGGTGATGCCATAAGGTTCTATGATGGGAGAAAACACCAAAAATGATCCCTGAGGAAATTCTCGTAACTCATGGAGTTCTGAGGAACACAACCTGTAAACTAAGACTCTAAGATGTTCTTGGGGAAAAACTGCGCTCATGTTTCAAACCATGTCCTAGAAATGGGCATACTGCATGTCTAACAATTATTTAAGTCTATTGAAAAGAAAAAAATAGTTAAAATGTTTAATTCTTTTATTAAATGCTTAAAACTCAAATTTTGGCTCCATCTAGGATATATTCTTATTTACTATAGAGTGCAAGTATATATATAGGTCTCAGAAATCAATTCTTCTAAGGGGATGACTGCCAATTGGATTAATTTTCAAAATCAGTATCAATGCTCAGAGCTGCTGCAACCTTCCATCCTACAGAAAATTCTGGCTGCCTAGTAATTCCAGAGAGCACTTAATTCTTTATATTCTGAGATTTCTTTTACAGAAAAACTCTTTTTTATGAGTCATACCTTATGCTGTAAGCTTAAAAGAACATTTTAATAATTAGATTAACTAATTGTTCCAAATATTCTCCCCTCATTAAAACAACTTACTATTGAAACAAACTGTCCAAGATCACCACTTCTAGTACAAGAAATGAACAGGAACAACAGCTTACATATCAATCTACAACTATCATTAATGATTTAAAGTTTTATTATGCTACATTCTTCGTGTCACTAAATATATACTTTTTTAAAGCAAATATAGTTGAGAAATACATCTACTATGCATAACTAAGAGAACATGCAAGAGGAAAGAAATGCTTAATCACAAATCATAAATTCAACAGCAAAGAAAGTTCACAGTGTATCTTTTTGTTTTGTTTTTTAGAAGATACTGTCAGTACAGATGACATGCTCAGTGGTCACATTTTGTGCACTTCAGTCTTAAAAATGTGTTCCCAACTCTTTACCCACCTGAGCTTTTTTCCCTTTGTCTTCAGTCCTACAACTACAGCTAGACAACCTGAGCATCTATGCCATTAGTCACTTATAAATTTAGTTTTGTGGGGCATTTTTTGGTTTCTGTATCATGTTTAATTCAGGGAAAGAGAGAAGAAGAAAGAGAAGTGGACAGAGAACTAAGCAGGGGGGACAAAACAGGAGAGCAGAAAGACTGATAAAAAGCAGAAGAAAAAGACACAGAAACATAAAATGTCACATTCTCTAAGACTGTATGAATACAGTCAACAGAGTGTCCAGAGTCCCTAAAACATTAAATTCTGATTTCACAAATACATGATTCCAATAAAATGGAAGAGATGCTTAAAGAGATTAACATGGCCAAGTGGGTATTTTTCTGATGAGCTCAGATTTTCAAAGGAAATGTTTAAAAGATAGATATATCATGTATATAAAAGAATGCACAATTTCTAAGATTAGTATCAGGAAACAATCTCAGAATGAAATGAAATTTGTAAAACATGGAAAAAAGTTTCTTTTAGTTACATTATATTGTAACAACTAATTATAGACAACATACTTAACTCTATACCTACTTTCTTGGTCGAAGAAAATCTTCGGAATATACAGAGAAACTGGACATTAGAAAGAGGAAACTAAAATCCAAAGATAAGATATTAAAGGACTGAATCTTACTCTAAACTGTAGCCTCCTAACTTGTATGAATTACAACATAGGAATTTGTGGACAAGCTCATGAAACAACTGCCTTCATCTTTAAAGAGAAGTAACAAACATGAGGGCTTCCGGGAGCTGGCAAAATGTCCTACTTCTTGATCTGGGTGGCGACTGCCCAGGTGTCTATTTGATAGTTGGTTAAACTGTACATCTGGCTTTATGGACTTTGTGTTATATTTCACCAAAAAAAAGGTTAAAATTTTTAAAAGGTACAAGAGGACTGGAGGAGAGCAAACACTGCCTCAATTTTCAAAAACTATAGGCATTTATATTTAGTATGTATACCTAGTAAGATTCTTACAAACTAATAGTTTGTAAAAACTAATGAAGCTACCATGGAAATTCGTAAGATACAAGGCTGTGAAACCTTTTTCAACAGGTGTTATTTGTTAGGAACTATACCCTATAAGAGGTATGAGGTATCCTATTTGTTTGGTGCAGTCCTCATGATAATGGGGTAAGAGTGGGCCCCAAGATGGAGCAATGCCATGAATGCTGGGACACCTGTTTAATTTCCTAACTTCAAAGAAAAGAATTAGTTAGCAACAGCATCAAATTCACTCCAGGACAACCACTTTGGGTAGGTGCTCCAAAGTTCTATGCTCTGCCCTCTCAATACCTGAATGTAAGAACATAAGAAGCATAAAATAGATTTGATGGATAATGAATTTGGGAATTTTAGATGAATTTAGGGATTTCCTGAAATAAGAATCAGAAGCCTTTGTTAAAACATAAATGAAGATGCGTGGGTGTCTACAGGAATAAATTTGTGGATAGGAAGTTGAGGGTGTTCCCAGTGACAGCTTCCATTTCTTATATGAAAGGTATCTGTGAGGGAGGGAGGGAGGGAATCGGACACCGAAAAGAATGGCAAAGATGTGAAGAGCTGATGCAAAAAAATGGATAAAACTGGAAACACACGGGAAGTGTTGAGATTTAAATTTACAAATGGCAAACAGTACATTTTTACATTTTTCTCCAATGGATACCACATTCTAAAAGTAACTCCATAACCTATGCGAAGACTTGTCATTTATATTTTAATAAAGAACTTTCAGCCCTAATTCCAAAGAATGTACACAATTTTTAGATACAAAATTCTGAAACCTTCTACTACTTAAAAAAAAAAAAAAAACCCTGCAAATTTTAATAAAGGCTATCAATAGAATAACATGACTGAAAAACTAGATTTGGCCAGAATGCATCCCACCCCCATATAACCAAAGAAAATGAGAAAATAAACTGCAACTTACTTATAATTAGAGCTTCCCAGTAGATAAAAGAAAGTAAACCACTTTCATGTGCATTAAGTGTTGTCTGGTAGGTTGTTACATAGCAATGAAGTCTCTTTAAGATGACCAACTAAAGGATAGTTTAAGTCCAATAGTTTCTTTAACTTGGTTTCATTCTATTTTCATTTTGAGATATTTAAGCATAATATAGTCAGTAATATTCTGCCCTTATCCTTCAGGAAATATCTTTAATAATGGCAAGGATTAATGCCTTAACTATCAGGGCTAAGCAGTCTACATTAGACCTATAATGTCAAAATGAATTCCCAATGAAACATAATTAACAGTATATGATTTAATAAATGGGTGGCTTTGATATACATAAAAAATGTTTGTCATATGACTTAATTTTTATCAGGAGCTGTTAAAACACTAAATGACAAAAAATATTGTTAAAATTGAAATAAGACTTAAATTTAATTTTTTATTATGTTGCCTATACTCTCTTCCCAGAAAGTTAATTTCTAGAATGGCCATAGATACCAACAAAAAATAGTATTTCAAAAACTTTTTCCTTATATTCAACTTTCCAGACATAACCGTAAGGTGCAAAATGATGTTACACTGTCTTCTAATGGTCCACAGGCCTGGTTTTTTCTTTGTCTTAAAAATTAATCTGATTTTGGTGAAATAAAGAGTGGTCTAAAATATGGATTGAGAGCCCAGTTCTACCACAAAACGTGTAACTTAACCAAGTTAGTTAACCTCTGGTCTCAATTTCCATCTCCAACCTCATGAGACAAGGAGGAGGGCAATGTGAGGTAACATATAGAAAGCATTCTGCATGGAAGCTGACACACAGAAGTTGCTGGAGCACGTGAGGCTGTTTCTTCTATTATTGATCTGCATGAAATCCATAGTAAATAGTCCCCCACTCAACAAAGATAAACATGGTCCCTATGGTCCCTGTAACTATGAATCATGTCATCTATGCATGTTAATCTAGTTATTAATATTTTCTATTTGTGACAGAGGAGGAATATCACCACTTGTGACACGTCTGGGGGTGGTGGGCAGCTCCACTAAGCATTAAGAAATGGACTGCAGCCAATTCTTGAGGAAACCATTACAGAAACTATGCACAGGGCACTACTAAGTGCAACATGTCACTTTTTAATTTTGCACAGAGTATAAACAAAGAAAATGTTATCCTATTAATTCCAAGGAGTAGTATGTTAACTTTTCTTCTCAGTTCTGCTGTGATTTAACTTTTTTAGAAACTATGATTACTTCAAAAATTAGTAGTCATATAAGTTCCTATGTTCAGTACATTTAATAAATTCAAATGTGGACTTTTATTCTAAATATCAATTTTCAAAATAATACCCAAGATGACAGATATTCAATTAAGCTTGTAAGTGGCTATCCTGAATTAAGTCAAGCACTTTAACAATGATAACAGGAAACAAAATAGAAATTGACTCAGAAAAAGAAACTGGGATAATATGGAAAGTTTTAAAAAATAATAATTAATGAGACAATGGGATATGATCACCAGAAAAACATATGGATCTACCTAACACTTCACATATCCTTTTTTTATGCCATATTTTTCCTCAAGACAGACCCTCTGTATCTATTCCCATATATAGTTTTTCTGCATCCATGATGTGACAAAATTTCTTCAACCTGGTGTCTGTTCTGATTTAGAATCCCACTCTTTCAAAATACAGGCCAGAACTCATTTCCTTATGTTGTGAATGCCTACATTTTTTCATTTTCCTCAGGACTTTAAAAAGGAGAAATTTGCACACCCTTCACAGCATTTATTGATTCAATCATACAGAGTGTAGTTGAGCCTCACTCAGAAGCACCACCGTCTCAAAGATTAAACTGGGTAATCTATGTAATCAAAAGAAAACCCCAAAATAAGCAAAAGCTGCTCCAGATGAGAAGGAATCAGCAAAAGATCTCCAGATACATGACAAATCAGAGCGAAAGGACACCCCTCAAAAAAATAACTCCATACCAATGGAAAACAACCAAAATAAGAATATTGAAATGACTGATAAAGAGTTTCAAATATGCACCATAAGGAAGCTCAATGAAATATACAAGAGAAAATAGAAACCTAACAACAAAGAAATTACAAAAACAATACAGGTAATGAATGAATAATTCACTAAAGAAATTATTTTAAAAAAATCAAACATAGCTTTGGGAAATGAAAAATTCATTCGAGGAAATACAAAACATGGTGAAAACCCTTAAGAGTCGGCTAGATCAGGCATAAGGAAGAATCTCACAGCGAGAAGACAACACATTTAAACGAGTTAGTCAAAGAGAAAGAACAGAGAAATAAGAGGAATGAACAAAGCCTATAAGAAACACGGGATTATTTCAAGAGGCCTAATGTAAGAATCATAGGCAACCTTGAGAGTGAAGAAGAAAACACACAAGAGCTGGAAAACCTACTTGAGGAAATAGTGAGGGAAAATTTCCCAGGTCTTGCTAGAAATCTGGACACTCAGATACCAAAAGCACAACAGACTCCTAGAAGATTCATTGCCAAGAGGCAATCACCATGATATATCATCATCACACTGGCCAAAGTTAACAAGAAAGAGACACTCCTATGAGCCCTAAGGTACAAGCATCTGATAACTTACAAAGGAAACCCCATCAGACTAACTGCAGACTTCTCAACTGAGACCTTACAAGACAGAAGGGACTGGGGACCCATTTTCAGTCTTCTCAAACAGAATAGTGCCTAGCCTAGAATTCTGCATCCTGCAAAACTAAGTTTCTTATATGAGGGAGAAATAAAGACTTTCTCGGACAAGCAAATACTGAGGGAGTTTGTCAAGACCAGACCTGCCCTGCAGGTAGTATTCAAATCTGCATTATACAGTGATCAGCACAATAGATACCCACCAGTGTAACCATCCAAAAACTAAAGTTCAGGGCCCAGACACCACAATGACTCAAAATCTAAAAGCAATAAACTTCTACACAACAGGATGAACAGAAATCCACCCGACTTATCAATTCTTTCAATAAATGTGAATGGCTTGAACTCCCCTCTGGCTGAATGGATAAAAATAAATACAATCCAAGTATCTGCTTTCTCCATCTAACCAAAAAGGACTCAAACTTGAGATGAAGGGATGGAAAATAATATTCCCTGCAAATGGAAACCAAAAGAAAGCTGATGTAGCCATTCTCATATCAGATAACAGACTTCAAATCAACAAAAGACAAAGGTAGTCATTATATAACAGTGAAGGGCACAATTCAACAAGATGACATAACAATCTTACATATCAATGCACTTAGCATAAGTGTGCCCAAATTCATAAAGCAAATCCTACTTGATCTAAAAATAATAATAAACAGCAGCACTGTAATACCCGAGGACTTCAATACCTCACTGACAGAATAGGACAGATCCTCCAAACAGAAAACAAAGAAACAATGGACTTAAATAGGACTCTAAGACAAATGGGCCTCACAGACATTTACAGAACATTCTACCCCCAAATTACTGAACATACATGCTTCTCATCAGCTCACAGAACATTTCTAAGATTGATCACATCCTAGGCCACAAAACAGATTTGTCAATAAATTTAAAAAGACAGAAATTACACCATGTATCTTCTGAGACTATGGTGGAATAAAATTATAAATAAAAGCCAACAGAAACAACTCTACACAAAGACATGGAAATTAAGCAACCTACTGCTGAACAATTATTGGATCAAGGAGGAAATGATGATGGAAATCAAAAAATTCTTCAAAATAACTGACAAAGGGGACAAAAGTTACCAACATCTGTGGGATTCTGCAAAAGCAGTCCTAAGAGGAAAATTCATAGCCTTAAATGCCTATGTCCAAAAGACAGAAAGATCACAAATCAACAATCTAATGAATCATCTCAAGGAATTGGAAAAGGAAAGGCAAACCAATCCCAAACCCAGCAAAAGAAATAACTAAGGTCAGAACAGAACTAAATGAAATCAACTCCAAAAGAATTCTACAAAAGATTAACAAAAGTTGGTTCTTGGAAAAGAGAAACAAAATCAATAGGCCTCTCTCTAGATTAACCAGAGACAGAAAAGACCCTGAGATAAGCTCAATCAGAAACAAAAAAGGAGAAATTACAACTAATACCATGGAAACACAAAATATCATCTCTGAAAATTATAACAATTTCTATGCACATAAACTTGAAAATGTTGAGGAAATGCACAAATTCCTTGAAACATAAAACCCCCCTAGGCTAAATCAGGAAGAAACACAACTCCTGAACAGAACACCACAAGTAATGAAATTGAAGCAGCAATAAAAAAAAATCTTCCAACAACAACAAAGTCCCAGACTAGATGGTTTCACAGCCAAATTTTACCAGACCCATAAAGAATAACTGGCACCTGTACTACAGAAATTAATTCATAACAGTGAGAGAAAGGAATCTTCCCCAGCTCATTCTACAAAGCCAATATCACCTTGATACCAAAGCCAGGAAAGTACATAATAACAAAAAACTATAGACCAATATCCCTTATGAATATTGAGAAAATATTCTCAATAAAATCCAAGGAAACTAATTTCAGCTGCACATCAAAAAAAATAATCATCCACCATGAGGAGGTGGTCTTTATCCCAGACAGGCAAGGATTTATAACACATGCAAATCTATGAACATTATTCACCACATAAACAGAAGTAAAATCAAAGGCCATATGATCCTCTCAATAGACTCAAAAAAAGTGTTCGACAAACTTCAGCACCCTTTCATGTCAAGAACTCTTAACAAAATAGGCAAAGATGGAACATACCTCAAAATTATAAAAGCCATATATTACAAAGCCACAGCCAACATTATATTCAACAAGAGAAAAATTGAGAGCATTCCCACTTAGAACTGGAACCAGACAAGGTTGCTCACTGTCACCACTTCTGTTCAACATAGTGCTTAAGTCCTATTCAGAGCAATTGGGCAAGAGAAGAAAATCAAGAGTATGCAAATGGGGACAGAAGTAGTCAAACTATCACTCTTTGCTGATGATACGATCTCCTATCTAGAAATCCCCAAAGATTATGCCAAGAGACTCCTCGAATTGATAAATAAATTCAGCAAAGTCTCAGGTTACAAAATCAATTAGCAGCAGAAATTAGAAATTAGCAGCATTAGTACAGAAATTAGTAGCATTCCTATATACCAACAACAGTCAAGCTGAGAATTAAATCAAAGACTCAATACCTTCCACAATAGCAATAAAGAAAATACAATACCTAGGAATATATTTAACCAAGGAGGTGAAAGACCTCTACAGGGAGAGCTATGAAACACTGAGGAAGGAAATTACAGAGGGTATAAACAAGTGGAAAACTATATCATGCTCACAGATCAGCAGAATCAACATTGTTAAAACGTTTATACTACCCAGAGTGATTTATAGATTCAACACAATCCCCATTAAAATACCAATGTCATTTTTCGCAGATCTAGAGAAAATAACTCCATGCTTCATATAGAACCAGAAAAGAGCCCAAATAGCCAAAGCAGCCTTAAGCAAAAAGATCAAATTGGGAGGCATAACTTTACAAGACTTCAAGCTATATTATAAGACTGTAGTAACCAACACAGCATAATACTGGCACAAGAACAAAAACACAGACCAACGGATCAGAAAAGAGTACCCAGATATAAAACCATCCCCATATTGCCATCAGACCTTTGACAAATGGTGCTAGGAAAAGTCAACAGTTACATGCGTAAGACTGAACAGGATCTGTACCTCTGACCACTCACAAAAATTAATTCATGATGGATAACAGACTCAAACCTAAAGGCATGAAACTATAAAAATTCTACAAGAAAATGTTGGAAAAACTCTTACAGACATTGGCCTAAGCAAAGAATTTATGAAGACGACCCCAAATGCTATCAAAAATAAAAGGGAACTGATCAAATTAAAAAGCTTCTGCACAGCCAAGAAATCAAAGTGAATAGATAACCTACAGAATGGGGGGAAATATTTGCATGGTATACATCTGATCAAGAGCTGATAACCAGAATCTACAAAGAACTGAAGCAAATCAGCAAGGAAAAAAAAAATCAAACCATCCTGTTAAAAAGTGGGCAAAGAACATGAATAGAAACTTTTCAAAAGAAGATGGACTAATGGCCAAACATGTGAAAGAATGCTCAATGTCTCTAATCATCAGAGAAATGCAAATGAAAACCACGAGATATCACCTAACTCCAGTGAGAATGGCTTTTATCAAAAAAATCACAAAACAACAGATGCTGGCTTGGATACAGAGATAGGAATACTTACACACTGTTGGTGGAAATGCAAACTAGTACAACCTCTATGGAAAGTACTATAGAGATACCTCAAAGAACTAAAAGTAGATCTACCAATTTGATCCACTACTGGGTATTTACCCAAAGGGAAAAAAGGACATTTAATGAAAAAGACACCTGCACCTGAATGCTTATAGCAGCACAATTCATAATCGCAAAGATGTGGAAACAACCCAAGTACCCATCAATACATGAGTGGATTAATAAAATGTGGTAGTACTACTCAGCCATTAAAAAAAAAAAAAAGGTATTAGGGGTTTCAATAGGGGGAAGGAAATCCTCTAAAATTGATTTAGGTGTTTAGCTGTACAACTTGGTAAATTTACTAATAATCATTTAACTGTACACTTAAAATGGAGTAAAGGCATGATATGTAAATTAAGAAGTATTCATTATGATGCTTTAGCATATAATCTTCCAGAGATGTTTCAGTATATGTATA
>CAUYMX010039742.1:0-22683 GCA_963573855.1 Lepilemur septentrionalis | reverse complement strand
AGGTCTATCCAGAGTCTGCCAAAACCTCAGCGAGTTCCCAGGGCAGGGTAAAGGCACTCTCTGCACTCACTCCTGTGGCAGTGGGGAGCGTCTGCTCGGCTAGGGCCCTCCCCAAATAGAGGAGCACACCGGAGAGTTCAAAGTTTTTCCCGCTCCAGTTTTTTCTCTGTACAGCCCGTCTGCCTACACCACTGTTGCCCACAGACTTCAGCCACTTCCCTGCTTGCGAGAGTGTGGGGCTCCATGGGGGAAGGGTGGTCTCCCCGGGGAATCAAAACGCCCTGGCACAGACACCGGCCGTCCGGAGCGGGAACCGGGCTCCCTCTCTAAGGCACTTGTCAGTCTCTCTACTTCACGAGAAGTTTTCCGATTCACCTCTGTTTTCCACTGAGGTCTTGTGTCCCACGCTGTTTGTCTGTAGGTCCGCAGAGCTGGTCCTGTAGAAGTGGAGTTCACTCTCGTGCAGTGGTCTGCCTATTTCACCTCTGACTCTGAGAGCAGAGAGCCAGGAGGGCACTCCTATTCCACCATTTTCCAAAATCTGCATCTTAATTTTTGATATGTTATCTTTTTATTATCATTCAGTTCAAAAATTTTATAATTGGGGCTGGGCACAGTGGCTCACGCCTGTAATCCTAGCACTCTGGGAGGCCAAGGCCAGTGGATCGCTCAAGGTCGGGAGTTTGAAACCAGCCTGAGCAAGAGCGAGACCCCATCTCTACTAAAAATAGAAAGAAATTATCTGGAGAACTAAAACTATATAGAAAAAATTAGCTGAGCATGGTGGCACATGCCTGTAGTCCCAGCTACTCGGGAGGCTGAGGCAGAAAGATCGCTTGAGCCCAGGAGTCTGAGGTTGCTGTGAGCTAGGCTGATGCCATGGCACTCTAGCCCGGCAACAGAGTGAGACTCTGTCTCAAAAAAAAAAAAAATTTATAGTTGAAAGGGTATGTAGGGATCAGAAACTACCTATAGGGTACAATGTATGCTATTCAGTTGACAGGTACATTGAAAGCCCTGACATCACCACTGTGCATTCCATCCATCCATGTATCAGAAAACTACTTGTACCCTCTAAATTTATTGAAATAACAAAATAATAAAAAATTATGTTTTAAACTTATAAAATAAAATTTTACTTTTTAGGGTAGTTATCATCTATTATATATTGTGTCCTGCATACATTTTCTCAAACTTTCACTCCCTATTCATATGTTTAACATACTTCTTGGTCCGCGATGTGTACTTCAGGGATAACTAGCTTCTGTTCAAGTTGGATACAGTTTCCCGCTCACCTTGTCAGAGTTAATTTGTCTAGGGATGAACACATGATTTAATTGGGCCAATGAGAACCTTCTCTGACAATTTTGGATTTGGAAGTAAAAGACTATGGTTGAACCTGTAATAGGTACAATTCCTTGTTTTTCTTTATGTGGGAAAAAAGCAGTCCACAGTGAGAGAAGATTAAACTAGCCTATGGAAACAGATGAGTTCTTTGAGGAAGGCTCTGTTCCAGTCCCACCTGTGACTTTGTCCATATTCTCATCTGTATAATTCTTCCTTGCATTCAGTAAGATACCCTAGTATCATTTTAGTACATTCATCTTTTTGCTAAGCTAGTTCGAGATAGTTTTGGTAACTTGTAACCAGAAGAGTCCTAGGTAATGTCATTATATTATAGACAAGGTGAGTAGTAAGTGCATTTAGGTATAGAATTCATACCTTCATCCTAAACTACCTGAATCTGAGAGTCTGCCCAAATACAGAAAGCTTTTATTTCTCAAATTAAATTATGAAGGTATACAAGTTGATGAGTAGTTAAGAATATATAACATTTTTTATTAAAGCCATTTTCTCCAAGCTTAGAATGTTTCAGATTTTTCTATTATTTGATATTCTTATTTCAGAATCCAAAGCCTATGCTTTTATAGGAGGTAATAAAATCAGAGATAATAATGCCAGTCTCTATTTGGTCGTTGGTCGTTTAGATTAAAGGAAGCCCTTGGAGTAGAATGAAGCTCTATACGGTATACATTGTATCATGTGACTGAATGTTAGCCAAGTGCCTAGGAACAAAGCTTTTATCACTGGCATAGTGCAGCAACAAGAGCTTTTCTCTTCTCTTACAATCAGCACTTTGTGTTTAATGTTTAAAAATATTTGGCAAACACAACAGAAGAAAGGTTGTAGATGATACCTTTAATTGGAGTTTAAAAATTAATACAGCAGAAGAGCATTCTGGTTTTTGCCCTTTTGCCATTGACCAGTGAAGAAAACCCAGAGTACTTTTCTCAGCTCTATCTTATTTTTAGAGAAGCCAGTGGTATTAAGAAGAAGAAATTATTTGCCCTAAATGTTACTGTGACTAGTTGCATTTTGGGGTTTTGTTTTTGTGTGTGCATAACCTATGTATAGTAATATGTAATTTTTTATATGTGAGAGGGATTATTTAAATAAATATAATAGGTGATCACTAAACCTCATTTCTACCAATCTCAATTTCTTCAAGCAAAGATGCTAGCTGCAGGAAAACTTGACAAATATTTGATTTTTATCTGCTCTCCTAAGACCTTGCCACATTCTAATGGAGGTGTAAATGAAACAGTAAAATAGATAATACAAATTGTTTTAATAACCTACAAAGTGAAATTTTAATTTTTCAGCTTTTCAGTTAACGAAAAGTCAAAACACATACTTCCTCTATCTTCAGAATTAGGTTGATACCACCACAAAGTAAATGAGGGTTATGAGAAATACTGACTTTTCACTTCTCTCTGGGATTAACGTTCCAAGCCACCAGTCTGTCCTATAGCCTGCTCCATTGAGAAAGTTCCTCCACTCTTTGGGTGTTTTTATGATTTCCACCAAGATAGATGAGTCTAGGAAATGAACTAATCTTTTCCCAGTATATCTGCACTAGGATTCCTTTGGTGGCACTCTGTCCCTCTCCCACTAGTAGACTTTTTTTTCTTGTTATTTGGTGCTTGGTAGCCTGGTAGTGGGTAGCACAGTGAAAACTCTATTGTCCTGATTCCACTTCAATCTTAGATAGGCTCTGTGTACCTGAGACTTGAAGATGGGAATTTCTCAGTGATCCTCCTCGCTTGCCCTAGATCTGTAATGATTCAGAAATAGTTTGTTGCCCTTCTCTCAGTGCCTTAAGACTTTTGTTCTGTAAGGAAAAGGATGTGGGTGTTCCCACAGCAGTGACCACTCTTTCAGGCCTGTACCACAGAGGGAAATTTTCTCCAGTCTTCCTCACTACCCCTAATCTATTTTATGTGAAGGTCATGTGTGTAATTTCCCTGTGAATCTGTGGTTCTCACTGTTTTTATATTTTCACAATAGCCCACATTTGGCCTTTAGCAGTCTGTTAAAAACTTTGGCTGCATTCTTCCTACTCATTTCTTCTATGTTCTTTTAGTGTCCTGTCCCTAGTAAGTCAGTGCTCACATCCCATCTGACCCGAAAGGCATTTACTTGTCCTTACATTTCAGGTTAGTTTGTTTTCCTGTTACTGAAGCTCTAGTAAGTACCAGGGAAGTTATAATTTATAGATTGTTCAGTTTTTTCCGTTTGAAGTGATACTTTTTTCTAGCTTTGGATATCCAAAATGAAAGCTGGTTTTTTTTAAAGGACAGTTTATTTACTCATTATCTCTACTTTCTCACTTCTGGTTGTATTCTACTCTCTTACAGTCTGGTTCATGATACTCTCCTATCCACTGAAAGGTTAACAATAACCTACTTGTTTGAAATCTAATGGACTTTTGCAAGTTTTATCTGTTCTACCTCTCTGGTACATTTGACACCTTAAAATTGAGAACTTATTGTGCTGCTTTTATTTCTTTCTCTTGCTTTCTGCTAAACATTTATCTTACATTATAAAACAGAAAACAAAAGATACGTTGCTTATTTCATACTATTAATTTAATTGTTCCTAATACAAATAATTTTTTTAAACATGAAAGAAGAAAAAAATCGCTCATAGTGTCAGCATTCAGAGATAAAAATGAATCTTCTGTCTAAATGGCCAGTGGTTTTTGCAAAGTATTTCACATAAACAATGTGTTCTTCTATTATTAAAAAAGTATTCATTTCATGCTTTCATAACTGGCTTTTTGATTAATGTGTTTCAGATGTCAGTATTTATCTGAAATATATAGCCCTTAAAACTAAAGCACTCATGTAAATGTAGCATGATTTATTGTCTATTGATAAACATGAGTGCGTATCTCTGATTTTATTAGAATAGATTTCTAAAAGTAACAAATGGTATTATATGTTTTTAAAATATGTTTTTCTGGTTTTTAAAAATATGTAATGGATAGAGTTTTTTGGTAACAGCTTTATTGAGATATAATTTATATATCATACAATTCACCCATTTAAAGTATAAAATTATTGATATTTAGTATAGTCACAGAGTTGGGCAACCATTGCTACAGTCAATTTTAGAACATTTTTATTACCCCAAAAAGGAAGCGCTCTACCTATCCTTCACTCTTCATGTCTGCCCGGCACCCCTTACTACCCCCCCATCTATAAGCAATGACTAAATTACTTCCTATTTCTGTAGATTTGCCTAGTCTGGATACTTCATATAAATGGAATCATACAGTATGTGGTTAATTTGTTTGTTTAAATCTACAGATTAATTTGAGGAGAATTGTCATCTTATGCTAAGTTGATTCTTCCAATTCATGAACATGGTATGTCTGTATTTATCGAGGTCTTTTTTGATGTCTTTCATCACTACTTTGTAGTTTTTCAGTATACATACCTAGTACCTCTCTTTGTTACGTTTATACCTGTGTATTTTTTAAAGAACTATTTAAATGGTATTATGGTTTTTAACTTCAGCTTTCAGTTGTACATGGCTAGTGTATAGAAAGAAAATGGATTTCATTTTGTGTTGACTTTGTATCTTGTGACCTTGTTTGCTCACTTATTAGTTCTAGTGTTTTGTTGTTTGTCTTTTGTTTTTATAGGTTCCTTAGCATTTTCTGCATAGACAATCATGTTCTCTGTGAATATAGACAGTTTTATTTCTTCCATTCCAATGTTTATGCCTTATCTTTCTTTTCCTTGCTTTATTGATCTGGCTAAGACTTCCCTAGGAAGAGTGTTCATGAAGAAACTGAAATAAAAGACATTTAGATTGGAAAGGAAATCCCAGAATGATTTTTTTTTGTAGATATAGACAAGCTAATCTTAAAACTAACAGAAAGGCAAAGAGATCAAACTAGCACTGACTGATCAACACTAAGGTGCTCACACAGCAGTAATATTCTTTGAGGCTAGTGAGCTTGGGGGTGGGTAAACTCACAACTAATGGACACGGTGAGCATTGTAGGGGGCGGGAAGGGCACATCTCAAATCATGGTTGGGATGTGGCAAAGTCATAACATGTAACCAAAATGTTTGTACCCCCATAATTTCCTGAAATTAAAAAAAAAGAATAGCTAAAACTATTTTTTTGCATCTTTTTAAATTCCCATTTTTATGGGGAAGAAAATTAGTCTTTCATGATTAGGTATTCTTAGCTGTAGCTTTTCTCTAAGTTTCCTTTATCAAGTTTGGTACATTTCCTTCCATTCCTACTTTATTGAGTTTTTATCACGGAAGTGTGTTGTGTTTTGTTACTTTTCTGTTAAATACATCACTTAGTATGATCATTTGCTTTTTTTTCTTTAGACTGTTCATATGATGAATTATATTAATGTTCCAAATATCAAACCAGGCTTGCATCCCTATGATAAACCCCAGTTGGTGATACTGTATTATTCGTTTTATATATTACTGGTATGATTTGCTAATATTTTGTTGAGAACTTTTAAAATTTGGTTTGTATTTTTCTTTTAAACTAACGTCCTTGACTGGTTTTTGTACCTCTAGTGCATGGGATCTGCCAGGTAATATTGCCTAAGTTACACAGCTGTTACCTAGCAACTTTGACCTAGTATAGAGCTCTTTACACTCTATATCACACTCAAAAGAGGCAACCTTCCACATCAGCTAATAGTGGGTCAGAGCAATATTCCAAAATATCCATCTAATCTGAAGAGATTTACCAAGTTGTATGCTTTTTTATTAGTGTTGGAGGTACAAGGTACATTTTCTTTTAATTTGGAGAAGGTATCCCAGCATGTCCTATACTATTGGACCCCTGAAACCTTTATCATGTGGCAGGACTCTCTATCTTTGTAGGTTTTGTCTCCTACCCCTTGGAGAACATTTTTATTACAAAGATATCCAGTGTATTTGGTATTCTGATGAATCAGGATTGAATGTAATGCAGTCAACATAGTGAACCAATATGATGTTATATGAAATGCCCAGACAGTTCAGGTCCCTTTCAACTATATTATCACAGAGAGCAGAATTAACATAGTCTTGGGGGCAAGACTGTGACAGGATGGCTTTAGCTGCTGCCTGATTCCTACCGTGCCTGTTGTCTGGTGCAATTGCTCTGCACAGACTCCAGGCAGGTCCCTGGTCCTATCAAGCACAGGTCTGTGGGGGTGGTGGGAGCCTTCTTACAGTTCAGCTTACTGTGCGAGCAGGGTGGGTGCAGCATCCCAGTGCTCTATTCTGCTATCATTCCCGCACATTCTCTGATCTTGTTATGAGTGTCTCACATTGCTTCTCTGTGATTTCACAATGCTGCTTCAGAGAAGAGCAATCTGTATGCAGGCAGCTGCCTGCACCTTTCACTTCTTTCCTTGGGAGCAGCATCCTGGCAGGCTGCTTCTAGTCAGCCATTTTCCCAAGTCTAGAGATGAGTATCAAACTTTTAAGATACAGTGAACTGTGGATGATTTTGTTTTTGAATTAGATGACAAAGAATTGTATTTATTATGAAATGACACTACAGACATGCTAAAATAATACAATATATGTCAACTTTACCAGACTAGGCACTCATTATAATGTGCTTATTTAACTCATAGGAAAGCAATGGTCAGAAAAGGTAGAAAATTTTAAACAGAATATCTCATTAAACAGAATTTCTTCACAAAATATAAAATTAAAATGAGGTTGCACCAAAGGAAGTTTCTAAGTGGCCCTTTGGTTAGCCAAGGAAGGAAAGTCATTTACTGATAGTGAGTTAATTAAATTGTGTTTGGTTGCCCTAGGTGAAGTTATGTATCCTGAGAAAATTAACATTTTAAAGATTATTAGTCTTTCCCTAAGAAAAGTTCAGAACAGCTGGGACAACATCAATAGTGAATTATAAAACAAAGCTAAAAACAAAAAGAAAAAGGCAAATGATTTCCTTGTCTCTCAAATTGTGTCTTTGAGACAATTTGTATTATTAGTTTATTATTGCATTATTCATGGTATCAGTTATGGGTAGGTACTTTGTGGAAAATATTTGAATCTGTCATGTGTTATTGAACCCGAAGTGTTAACAGTGAACTTCATTGCTGTCATGGACTTAAACATCATTAGTTCTGTGAATTTTTGTCAAAAAGAGAAGCTGAATATCCTAACTTTCTATACCACACAATAGTTCAATGACATTGCAATTGTAAAGTTGTATTATGAATTTTTGAACTCAGGGCCAAGATTGTAAGTTTGTAAATGAGAAGAATCTCCCTCAACAAATGTGGCAGACAAAGAATGGTTTTGGAAATTACCTTTTACTGTAGATGTAATAATATTTTTTAATGAATTCAATAGCAAACCACACTTACATGTGCTGCAATGGAGTCATTTCAATAACTGACATTGTTTGAATTACAATAGTGTCAACTTGTTTTGTACATCTCCTATAAAGTCAAAAGCCAAAATAAGAACTGGGATCTCCATTCTCACGTAAATTTGGAGTGAATGTAATTTCTAAGCTCAAACTACAGTTCCAGCAAATAGTTCTTGGACCTTGATTCAAGTGCAAAGGAAATCTCTTATGTTTTAAAATCCATTTAACTTTGTAATTGAAGAGCTTCCACCTAACTGTCAATTGGAAGTGATTAATGTACAATGTAATCAAATGCTAAACTGCAATTATTAAGAAAAGAATCCAATATAATTCTATAAGTACTTTCCAATTGGTGGATATGTTCAATTAATATCATATACTCATGAGTGATATCAGTATTTGGTAGTACCTATCATATATGTGAAAGTCATTTTCAGAGATTAAATATATAAAGTCTCATTATAAATCAGCATTAACAGGTGAACCTTAGAATCAACTTTTAACAGGTGAACTTTGTACCCCCATTTAAGCAAAATGTTACCTTCACAAAATAAAGAATTCTATTAGTAGACCTGTATTTTCAAAAATTATGCTAAATTATTATTAATATGTTTAGAATTTGATCAATTAAAAAGCTTAGGAAATTTGCATTTGTTTTGTTTTGAAAGTGCCTTTATAATATTCTCCATTTTGCTTCTTGACTCACTAAGTTTAAAATATTTACTATCTGGCCCTTTGCAGATAACGCTTTGACAACCTCTAGTACAGATTGTTTTTTTGTGTTTTTGTTGTTTTTTGTTGTTTTTTGAGACAGAGTCTCACTCTGCTGGCCGGGCTAGAGTGAGTGCCGTGGCATCAGCCTAGCTCACAGCAACCTCAAACTCCTGGGCTCATGTGATCCTACTGCCTCAGCCTCCCAAGTAGCTGGGACTACAAGCATGCGCCACCATGCCCGGCTAATTTTTTCTATGTATTTTTAGTTGACCAATTCATTTCTTTCTATTTATAGTAGAGATGAGGTCTCACTCTTGCTCAGGTTCGTTTCGAACTCCTGACCTTGAGCAATCCACCTGCCTCGGCCTCCCAGAGTGCTAGGATTACAGGCGTGAGCCACCGCGCCCGGCCCGTATTGGTTTTTTTGACCTACATCAATGCAAACTTCCTCTGATTCTGCTTCCTGGTAGGTAGGTATTGAAAAGAGTGCAATCTCCAGATCAATAGATACACATAATGTACCAGAAGCCATGTTAATTTGCTGTAGTAAAAATACCATATCTGGGCATAACAGCTACATTCAGGGTTACTGCTTGGCTTAAATTACAGTAGTTCATTGTTCTCTGCCATGATTAATCCAGTTTTTGTACAAATCTGACCAGTGAATTAATTGGGATATGATGGGGACCACCTGCTTGTATTAGTCAGGGTGCTCCAGAGAAAGAGAACTAAGAAGATGTGCATATGTAGAGAAAGAGATTTATCTTAATTAATGGCTCCTGTGATAGTGGAGGCTTAGCCAGTTCAAAAGCTGTTGGGGGAAGCCGACAGGCTGGAGACATAGAAAAGAGTTGCAGTTTTAGTCCAAACGCAGTCTGCTATAGAACCAAGAAGAGTTGATGTTACAGATGAGGTCTGAAGACAATTTGATGGAAAATTCCTTCTTGCTCCAGGGAAATCAACCTTTTGTTGTTTTCAGACCTACATTATGGAAGGTAATCTATATTACTTATAATCCACAGATTTCAATGTAAATCTCATCTAAAAACACTGTCCCAGAAATATCCAGAATAGCATTTGACCAAATATGTGGGCACCATGGCCCAGACAAGTTGACACATAAAATTAACCATTATACATTTTATATCCTTTAAGTTTTTAAGGGTGGCTCTATCTTTGTATATCTCCTTGGAATATAATACTATTTTTTATTTACTATCTTGACAGTGAGGCATTTTTAAGAACTTCACTACTTATAATTGCTTTGACTCCACAAGTCAGGGACCCAGGTGAGCATCCTGCCAACTGTTAATATGTCCATTCTAATTTTTTATTTAGGAACAGGAGAAATGACCTCTGGGTAGGTCTCCACACCCAGTGAACTTACTGTTAGACAGGCTTGGGCTAGGACTTCTCTTATTATCTGATCTCCCTATGTCTCTATTAAGACATTTTATTATGAAATTTTATTATTTATCTTACTATAAAAAAATTAAGAAATAACAGATCTCAGAATTTCACACGTTGTTTTGAATTGAGGATTAATCACCCTGAGCTCATCGTTTCCTCTTTCTTGTATTTCCAGTGCTTGGTAACAGCCATCCAATTCTGTAATACTTAAACTTACTTTCCTCATTGCTCTCAAATCTGGAAATACAGCACAAGCCAATGAATTATTTTCTACATGTATTCCATCTTGGCTTACCCAGGTCAAAGTCTTAGCAGTTGCACTGCTACAGCATGCCATAAAATGCTTGCCACTAATTTTGGGGTCTTCCTTGACAGCCAGCTAGTTAATGAGTGATCTAGAATCTTACACATAGAATCTGCTTTCTAGATCTCTTTAGGCACTGATTCTCTGGGTGTATGGGTCTCCTTGAATAGGGCTCAAGAAAGAGATTCATGTGCAGTGATTTATTCAGGGAGTATTCTCAAAAGAAAGTGAGGAAAGCAGGAAAAGGCAAGGACTGAAGCTAGGCAAAGATAAAGTTTCAAAGTCTAGCCACTGCTTGATCCCACAGGGAGCTCTGGAGAGTGAATGATACCATAGTATTGTCCTTCTTGAGATATGGTAACTTGGTTTTTGTAAACCCATATTTGTCACTCAACTGTGGGCCCCCCCCCAAGGTGGGTTGGCTTTTATATCCCAGGTATTACTGGGTAGAGAGACTCTCATTGACAGGTAAAATTGGTAACCATCTATTTTAATTAGGTTCCTAATATTCTATCATAGGATTTTACTGTATTATATTTAGCTAGATCCCTTATTAATAGACATTTTGATTCTTTCCAATTTTTTTCTATTATAAACCACATGGAGATGAACATCTTTCTCTAAAAAATTGAGTATATATAAATTTTAAAGTGAGAATAAGATAATTGGTAAAATATGAAAAAGCCCTAGACTTACCAGCTTTTGACTGTGTGATATCCATACTATTTAAGGATGAAATTTGAGTTAAGTGTTGGATTAGAAAATGAAATATATTCAAGTTGTTTCATGGATATGGAGCTGAAAATGGAAATTAAAATGGAACAAAAAACTATGCTAGGAAAAATGTGGTATCCAAAAAAAGTTTAAATTTGTTAGGGGATAAATATAGCTTTTATATTTAGCTATTCACATGAATTTTTAAATTCCTTAACAAATATTATGGAATATAAGAATTGGCTGAAAAAGCAGGTTGCTCTTATTGACTTAAAATATGTGAAACCAGACCTATATACCATAATTAGGCTACAATAAATAATTTGAAAATATGTATACACCCATAAATTAGTACAAGAAACTGTTCAAAAATATGTAACTTAAAGGGATGGATTAAATCCCTTTTAGAAAAAATGATAAATGGTAGAAATGATAGTGGTATATAAAGCTAACACTAGGGATGTAGGTAAAGAAAAAAGAAGAAGGCATATATGCTTTCTTCCAAGATTATTAAAGACATATGGCAAGATATTCACATAGGAAAAGAGAAATGTTTAGGAAAAAAGAATAAATTAATATAAGGTGGAAATTAGTAACTAAAATGTCTGATATAGTCAGCTTTTGAAAAAATACATCTTAGCTATAGGAATACAATTATAAATGTATAAACAAAACAAAGCAAATTATTTTTGTGACATTCATAGCAGCAATTGCCCCTAAGGGAAAGAAGAGATATGCAGTTAGAAAGATGTATATATTAGCTACTGAGGTACTGGTAATATTTTTTTTTTAAACCTGGGTGGTAAATACATACATGTTGTTTATAATTTTACTTTTCAAAACACACTTTTTGAGGTGTAATATATTTCCTTAAAAAAATTAAAAAAAAGTTTTAATACAGCAGAAGAATTTTAAATAATAAATTAAAAATAAAATAGCAGTTATAAATGTAAAAGAGAAACAAAATAGTTTTTGTTCAGTTCATATGAACCATTTTGATCTTAGTTCAACTTACCAATTCCGAAATACTTAAAATAGGAGCATTCTAAATTAATCTTTACTGATTTGCTATAATAGAATCTTGTCTCAATAAATTGGAACCTAAAATTTATTATCATTATTACTATTATTTTTTTGAGACAGGGTTTCATTCTGTTGCCTGGGCTAGAGTGCAGTGGCATCATCGTAGTTCACTGCAACCTGGAACTGCTGGGCTCAAGCAATCTGACTTGCCTCAGCCTCCCAAGGACTACAGGGATGCACCACCATGCCCAGCTAATTTTTCTATTTTTTGGTAGAGACCAGATCTCACTGTGTTTTCCAATCTGTCTCGAACTCCTGTACTCAAGCAATCCTCCTGCCTCAGCCTCAGAAAGTGCTAGGATTACAGGCATGAGTCACTGTACCTGGCTAGAATCTAAGATTTAAACAATTCACTGCACAACAGAATTTAGGTAAGGGATCTTTAACAATTTTACATCATGAGTGTGAGAACAACATTATAGTGAGGCTTCTATGGTGTTAGAACATATTTGTGAACAAATGCAGAAGGGTAGAAAATTATCAATAAAAGCTTTGTTCTGCACAGGAGCAATCATAAAGGTAATTAATTTAGTGCTAATATGCAAAAAGGAAAACAGTGACCCCTGAACATGATAATGTTGTTAGTACACCTTCAGCCACTCTTAAAATAATGAAACAAATATTAAGTGTAAAAAAAGTGGTACATTCTTAAGAATATAGCAAGACTATGAAACATTAAGCAACATTAGAGTTTTAAAAAATAAACAAATCATTGTAGAGAAACTTCATTTATGATTTATAAGAGAGGATACACATCTTGTTAATTAAATTTACAGATGATGCTAAATTGGATGGTGTTGACAAAACCAGTGAGGGCAGATAAAAGGGACCTAAAGTGGTTAGAAATATGGGCAGGAAATGAAATGTGATTCAACCTGGAAAAATGTAGCTAATACATCTGGGGAAAAATAATCAGAAACACAGCCATTCAATGGGCAGGATATCCAGTACTTGGAAAGCAATAATACCAAGAGACTTTGAGATGATAGTGGTAGCAAATTATATATGATCTTGTAATGCGGTGTAGCAGTAAAATCAGTCAATGAGATTTTTAGTCCGTATATGGAAAAGCTTCACATCACGTAGCTGGAAGATAAAAGTTATTTAAATGATACTGCGGAGATCACAAAGAGAATACCAGTTTGGGACATGTACATGCCTCATATAAGCAAATTCAGTAGTGTTCAATCTGGAAAATAAATGTATAATGGGCTTCTAAAAAAAGATTAAAAAATGTGTATTGTTCATCTCTGAGTATAGTTATGATAACATTTTACAAATATTTGAAACATGTAAACATCATGGAAGTCAAGACATTTTTAAAGGTAGGCTAAGAGAGTTTATAGTTAAGTAATGGGATGAAATTAAGTAACGGAAATTTAAGACTGAATCCGGGAAATGTTTTCTGACAGTGAAATCTATTAGTCTCTGGAATGGAATCCCTAGAGAGGCTGGGGGAAGTTCCATTGCTCTAGTCATTGGACTAGATCAAGGCTTGGACAACACATTATTAAAAAAAAAAAAAAAACGTAAAAACTAATTTGACCATTGTGCATTGGCGAGGATGCACAAATGACATTGTCAGGATAAATCCAACTGTCTTCTATGGTCTCAGACTTCTCTGACATGTTATGTCCTATCATTAAGGAACTACCCATTATTTTTTTAATGAATGCTTTTTAAAAGACAAAATTCATATTTTCCAGCTCGTGGAATTCAATTTCCTGAATTACTATTTTTCTTCCAAGTCATAGGAATGCTAGAAGAAAAAAAAAGACCCCTTCTTTTCTCTGTTGATGAGATATGGTCTTAAATATTCCAAGCCTTTTGGATCAAGTCAGATGAGGTAGCTGAACTTTGAGGTCTCACTTACACCAGTGCATTGAAAACATATTTTTACTGCAATTTTGCAACCACAACTATGCAACATATAAAAATTCACTTACTTCCTTTTCTGGGTTAGTCCACAGAGAGATTTTTACCAGATGGTGTCCTGGTGGTACTATTTACTTTTAGCAAAGCAATATAACTGAGTTTGAAAAATATACAGCAAAGTATGCACTGCATCCCAACGTTAAAACATTCTGTCAATTGTACTTTTAAATTATCTAGGCTAAA
The DNA here is from genome assembly GCA_963573855.1 of Lepilemur septentrionalis. Lineage (NCBI taxonomy): Eukaryota > Metazoa > Chordata > Mammalia > Primates > Lepilemuridae > Lepilemur > Lepilemur septentrionalis. The sequence continues at coordinate 8,636 of CAUYMX010039742.1, read as the reverse complement.
GTTTATCTGTAACTTTGTTCTGTGTCCTAACTGAGCAAAATGAATGTGGAAGCAGAACACCTTTAAATGGCAATCAAATTTTAACTCAAAATATAATTCTTCTAAGCAAAAACAACAAAATTTCACATTAAAACATGTACCAGACTGTAGGCAAGAAGTAATTTTTTCCCTTTTTAAAATTTTACTAGATTTAGGGGGTACAAGTTGAATTCTGTTACATGTAAGAGGCAAATTTTATATATATACATATATATATACTTATATATAAATCTTAAATATATTTAAGATATAAATAAATATAAACTATATTTCACACTATTGGTACCTGTTATTATCTCCATAGAAAGAAATAAAGAAAATAGAGACTCCCGTCTTAAAAGGGCTAAACAGCCTAGCTGGAGATAAATGTATAAGAAACAAATATAGGTGGTACAGATGCATATCTGTTATTTAATAAAAGCATTTAGGTGAAGTAGTGCAATTTAGGTAGTAGGTGTCAAATAGATTTGTTTCAGTGGAAAGAGAATTTCTTGGAGTCTAATAAGAAATGATCTGGTGAAATGGGACTACAGAGTTGTGACAGAATGTATTAGCCAGGGTTCTCCAGAAAAACAGAACCAATAGCAGGTATCTATCTATCAATCAGTCATGTGATTATGGACACGGCCAAGTCCAAAATCTGTAGAGACAGTTTTCCAGTCCAAATCCAAAGGTTGGAAGCTGCCATAGAACCAGTAAGAGCTGATGTTATACTTCAAGGGCCACCAGGCAGGAGAATTCTCTCTTACCCTGAGGATGGTTCTATTCAGACCTTCAAATGATTGACTGAGGCCCACTGACATTATCTACTCTATCCAGTGTACCGGTTTGAATGTTAACCACATCCAAAAACACTCTCACAGAAACAGAATAATGTTTGACCAAATATCTGGGCAGCCTCTGGCCCAGCGAAGTTGACACATAAAATAAACCATTACACAGAGATTGAGAGGAATTTCAATTATAGAGAACAATTATAAGTTTTTGAGTTGGGAAATAACATAGAAATAGCACATGAATACTATTTTAATAGCAGTAAATAGAAAAAGCGGTAGAGGCAGATTTGATTTTAGAAAAGTTGATTACTGTGGAAAGAGCTACCAGGAAAGATGAGATTCCAAAATTCATTTCTAAGGGAGGAAAGATCCTGCTTTGGTTATGAACTAGGAGTTTAAAGAGAGGCTACTAATTTTAGTTTAAAGACATATCATTCTGGGGATTTAAAGTTATTACGTTGAAATGGAGAAGTTGGGAAGATTATTTTGCTTTATTGAATTTCCAAAAAAGATTTCTTTTCTCCACCCTTGAAAAAACAATTTTGAAAACCACAGTTTTATTCTACTTTACCCTTAAATACATTAAAAATATTTTTGAAGGAAATAAATTATCAGTTCTGTTTTTGGCATAATTATAATGTAGTATAGTATAATTTATCACATATATTATAATAACAATAGAATATAAATTTTAGATGTTACTAAGCCATGCAAGTAGAAGACTATGTGGTCATGTAAGTACAAGTGAATTGGGAACTGCCTTTTTTTTTTTATCGACTGAGTAAGTGGTACTGAGCCAGAAAGCAGCTTTTCCAATATCACAGAACTAGGGTACCTGCTTTTTGCTTTGAAGATGTTTACATATTTTTTGTTGTTGTTGTAAACAAAAGTACAAAAATCTCTCATCCAAGTAGGTAAGAAAAAATCCACCACATAAATTAGAGGTAGATCTTGACTTTAGACTAATTCTCTTTTAAACAACATACATTAAGTCTAATTATAGAAATCTAAGCAGAATTCAAGCTTACATAAATTAAATTCAAACATTTGTATATTTACTAACATAAGACAATTCTGAGCTATTACTAGATGGTAGCCTGCCAGCTAGCAAAGAATTCAAATTGCAGCGTTTTTACTTGTTTGTAGTTATTCAATTATTTGTGTTGTTGCTTCTTGCTGTAACTTCCACATGTTCTTCCCCAAACACTGTAGAGGTTCCTTAGATGCCAATATTGAAGGAACGGCAGGGGTCTGAGAGGGAGGAATCTGAATCCACTCTGCTTCAACCAAGGCAGCTCCAGATTATTTTTGCTTTATTGGTTTCCAAAAAATATTTCTTTTGTCCACCCCTGAAAAAAAATTTTTGAAAACCACAATTTTATTTCAGTGTACCTTTAAATGTATTGGGAATATTTATACCAAAGATTATGTCTGAAAGTAAAGTTCTATTCTAGATATTTCATAATCTGTATTTAATTCCTAGGAATAGGATCTTTTACAAATATAAAACTATGATCCCCCCTTTTCAAAACAGTATTACTGAGATATAATTCATATACCATACAATTTACCAATGTAAAATATACAATTTAGCCTCCTCCAATCCCAGCAACTCAGGAGGCTGAGACAGAAGGATCGCTTAAGGCCAGGAGTTCTAGACCTGCCTGGGCAATGTAGCGAGACCTCACCTCTAAAAAGATGAAAAAAATGTAAAAAATGAGCTAAGTAGGTGTAGTAGTGGCATGCACCTGTAGCTCAGCTACTCAGGAGGCTCAAAGAAGAGGATTGCTTGAGCCCAGGAGTTTGCAGCTGCAGTGAGCTATGACTATACCACTGCACTCCAGGGTGGGTGATAGAGTGAGACCCTGTCTCTTATAAAATATGCAATTCAATGGTTTTTATTATTTTTATATAGTTTTGTAAAAACCATCACCACAATCAATTTTAGAACATTTTTATGACCCCAGAAAAAAATTCCATACTTAGTAGTAATCACTCCCCATTTCCTTTCAACTCTCCTAACACTAGGCAACTTCTAATTTACTTTCTGTCTTTATGAATTTGTGTATCCTGGAAATTTCATGTAAGTGGAATTATATAGTTATGTGTTCTTTCGTGACTGGCTTCTTTCACTTGGCATAATGTTTTTGAGGTTCATCCATGTTGTGGCAGGAATCAATATTTCATTCCTTTTTATTGATGAGTAATATTTCATTGTGTGGCTATACCACATTTTATTTTTGTGATTCCATTTTGCACATTCAACTTATATTCAAATTTTTAGAGAAACATTATGTATAGGTGTAGAAGACTACCTATAAGCCATGTAAAATTTTCATTTAATTCTGTTATAATTACTATGTGTAAGGTGATGTGCTAGCATCGTAAAAGAGACCAAAAGAAGGTAAAATGATATTTATCTTAAGAATACTATTTTATGATTTACCAAGCCCCTTGTCATGTTTTGTAATATTCTCACTACAGTAGTCTGTGGATAGGCATTATTGCTGTTAATCCTAAAGAATTAGGACTTGACACACGTTATTTAACCTTTCTTAGACTCAGTTTACTTATTTGAGAAACAGAATGATAATAGGAAAGTATAAGTCAAATAATATGTATGAAGTGTTTAAACAGAGCCTGGAACATAGTTATTAAATATTTCTCAATAAATATTCCACAGATCAGAAAACTAATTTATTATCTTCCAAGACTGCTCTGTTTAACATGTAGCCACTGGTCACATTTTAGATGTTCAGTAGCCACTTATTGTTAGAGGCAATGGTGTTGGACAGCACAGATAGAGGACATTTTCATCATTGAAGGAAGTTCTGTTTGCTAGTGCTTTATGCTGTACATGACTACCACACATGAAAGAAAATTTTAAGGGAGTGATTTAGACAGTATCATATATGTTCAGAGTGAGTTGGTGTCTCTTCCTTCTGTAATGATTGGGAGGGAGGAGAGGATGGATAAAATCATACCTAATGGTACGATGCACACTATCTGGTAATGGGCACACTTATAACTTTGACTCAAACTGTACAAAAGCATTCATGTAGCCAAAACATTTGTACCCCCATAACGTTCTGAAATTTAAAAAAAAATTCTATGTATAATTCATAGGGAGGGAAGTGTTATCATTACAACACAGAAATCATGGTGATTCCAATGTGTAATTTTCTGCAACATGTGAATGTTTTGCACCAAGTAACACAGTGACTTCAAGTGCTTTTTGTACTTTGCTACCTAGCCCATTGAAATTAACTGCATCTTGAACACTGCCTGAGAGTCTCCAACCAGGCCTGCCTGGGAAGTAGCTGGCAGCTGGGAAAAGGGGTGTCTTAGTTTGGATCCCCCCAAACAGACCCTCAGACAAGGATTTGAGTGCAAGTCATTTATTTGGGAGGTGATCCTAAGAAACACTGGTAGAGGAATGGGGAAACAAGAAAAGAACAGGTAAGTAGTGATCAATAAAAGATACAATATTATATTAGGAACCTCTGTGTATAAGTTCTGGGAAACAGTGGAAAACACATCCTAAGACTTAACTCTACTCAAGGGTAGGGGGAGTTTCACACTGACTTTCATTGGTCATTGGTTGAGAACTCAAAAGAGTTTTTTACTATTTTTGTTTTGTTTTCAAGTTCCCCTGCCCTTCCAACCTGCTTTGTATACAAGGATAGAGTGGAAAGCCCTCTAATTCTTCTAAGCCCTGAACTGCAAGCGAAAAGAGGAGGGCAACTGTGTGGGGAGGAAGGGGGAATAAAATCTACTTCTGTAGGCTGCAAGAGGGAATGAAATCTGCTACTGTCACCTGCAAGACTGGTCTCCAAGGCTAAGAGGACTAGGAGAAGGGGAGCTGGCTTCATCTCTAAGTCTGTAAGATCCTTTCTTCAGAGTAATTATCCGACTGTATTTGTCTCAGCAGCCTTATTTGGCAAAAACTGAAGTGCTTCAGAACTGTCTCGGCTGAAACACCAAGACTTGTGCAGTCATGCTGTTTAGATGAACCTCGCGACTGCCTAGTTCTGGCAGAAATGCCTGTGTTATGCAGTTGTTAATGAAGTCTTTTTTGTAGAATGTGAATTTTTAAAATTGATATATAATAGTTGTACATATTTGGGGGCACATGTGATATTTTGATACCTGTATACAATGTGTAATAAATCAGGGTAATTGGGATATCTATCTTTTGTATTGAGAACGTTATAATTCTTCTCTTCTAGCTATTTTGAAATATACAATAAATTATTATTAACTATAATTTCCCTACTGTACTATTGAATATTATAAGTTATTTCTTCTATCTAAGTGTATTTTTGTACTTCTTAACCAACTTCTCTTCATCTCTTTCCCGCCTTCCCTGCCCAGCCTCTGGTAACCAGTGTTCTCCTTTCTTCCAGGAGATCCATTTTTTCAGCTCCCACATGTGAGCGAGAACATGTGATACTTGTCTTTCTGTGCCTGGCTTATTTCACTTAACATAATGACCTCCAGTTGCAAGCATACTGCTGCAAGTGACAGGATTTCATTCTTTTTTATGGCTGAATAAATATCCTATTGTTTGTGTATGCCACATTTTCTTTATTCATTTATCTGTTGATGGACACTTAGATTGATTCCATATTTTGGCTACTGTTAATAGTGCTGGAGTAAACACAGGAGTGCAGATACCTCTTCAATATACTAATTTCCTTTTCTTTTTGTATATATACCCAGCAGTGAGATTGCAGGGACCCATGGTAGTTTTATTTTTATTTTTTGAGGAACCTCCATACTGTATTCTGTAATGGCTATACAATTTAACATTCCCATTAACAGTGTCATAAGTGTCCCCCTTTCTCCACATTCTTGCCAGCATTTTTTTTTTTTTTTGATAATAGCCATTCTAACTAGAATAAAATGATATATCACTGTGGTATTGGTTTACCTTTTCCTAATGATTAGTGGTGTTGAGCATTTTTTCATATACGTGCTGGCCATTTGTGTGTCTTTTGGGAAATGTCTATTCAGGTTTTTTGCCCATATTTTAATCAGATTGGGGCTTTTGTTTGTTTGTTTGTTTGTTTGCTATTGAGTTGTTTGAGTTCCTGACTATTAATCCCTTGTCAGATAGATAGTCTGCAAATATTTTCTCCAATTCTGTATGTTGCCTTTCACTATTTTTATTGTTTCCTTTGCTGCGCAGAAGCTTTTTAGCTTGATGTAATCCCATTTATCTGTTTTTGCTTTTGTTAACTGTGCTTCCCATTCCCCTTTCTTCTGTGAAATCTCTCTACCCAAGTTGCCTTGCCTTTGAAGTCTTATTCAAATGATTTTTGCCCAGACCAATATCTTATAACATTTTTCCAGTGTTTTCTATTAGTAGTTCTGTAGTTTTAGGTTTTATATTTAAGTCTTTAATCTATTTTGAGTTGATTTTTTTATATGGTGAAAATGGGGGTCTAGTTTCATTCTTCTTCATATGGATATCTTCAGCACCATTTATTAAAGAGCCTGTCCTTTCCCCAATGTATGTTCTTGGTACCTTTGTTGAAAATGAGTATATTGTAGGTATGTGGTTTTATTTCTAGGTTCTCTATTCTGATCCATTGTTCTGTATGTCTGTTTTTATATCAGTACCATACTGTTTGGTTACTGTGTCTTTGTAGCATAATTTGAAATCAGATAGTGTGAAGCCTCCAGCTTTTTTTTTTTGCTCAGGATTGCTTTGGCTATTTGGTGTCTTTTGTGTTAACATACAAATTTTAGGATTTTTTTTCTATTTCTGTGAAGAATGTCATTGGTATTTTGATGGTAATTGCATTGAATCTGTAGATGACTTTGGGTGGTACAGACATTTTAACAATATTAATCCTTCTGATCCATAAGCATGGGATATCTTCCCATTTTTTGTGCCTTCTTCCATTTCTTTCATCAGTGTTTTATGTTTTTCTTTGTAGAGATCTTTCACTTCTTTGGTGGAATTTATTTCTAGGGATTTTAATGTTTTTATAGCTATTGTAAATGAGATTGCTTTCTTGATTTCTTTTTCTAATTGATCGCTGCTAGAATACAGAATGCTACTGATGATTTTTGTATGTTGATTTTGTATACTGCAACTTTGCTCAATTTTTTTTTATCATTTTTAAGAGTTTTTTGGTGGAGTCTTTAGGTTTTTCTATATATAAGATTATATCATCTGCAACAAGGATAATTTGACTTCTTCCTTTCTGCTTTGGATGCCCTTTATTTCTTTCTCTTGCTCTGGCTAGGACTTTCAGTACTATGTTGAACAGAAGTAATGAAAATGGGCATCCTTGTCCTGTTCCAAAAAAGATTTTAAAATGGGCCATTCCTGTATGAACTGTTGGAAAACATCTCTAAGATAAGTAAGCAAAGAAACACACCATGGAATAAAACACACTGTTATAGGCAGCTAGCTGTTCTCCAGCAATTTGTTTTACCCCTCCTTAGAGTAAATTTAAGTAAGTGCCAATTCAGAGACTAAATTGCCCAGCCTCCCTTGCATCTAAAATGACTGTTACTTACGGTGGAATATATGCAGAATGATCTGATAGGACTTCTGAGCAAGGTGACTAAAAAGCAATTATGTCTTTTCCTCCCCAGCCTCCACCCTTCCGCTTCTCACCCCCCACCCACTGTTTGCTGCCTGAGGCCCTGGACTACAGCAGAACTTGGGCTCCTGAAATGCTCACGGAAATCTGCCTGCTGAACATTGGACTATTATGTGAGTGCAAACTAAAGTTTCATTCTGTTAAGCCACTGAGATTTCAGGGTTTAGTTATTGCAGTAGCTAGCATCTCCTCAACTAAACAGTCTGTTGCCATTTGATTATATCTATAAAATGGAATATATACATGTATGTTTCTATATGTATGAAACGCAACTGATACGGAGAAATATCCAGAATATATGAAGTTAGGAGGGGAGGGGAAACAAAGTAAAGAATAATGTGTATTGTTTGTTACCTTTTGTAGGAAAAGTGGAGAAATAAGAATTTATATTTATATTTCCTTGTATTTTTGTAAAGAAACCAGAAAGATAAATAAGCAACTAATATTAATAAAATGGTTACCTATAAGGGGTGAGTTGACAGGAAATATGGTAGAAATGGCAGGAGTGGAAGTAAGATTTTTCTGTTATATTTTTAATATAGCGTTGACTGTTTAGAAACTTTTTTATTGCAGACATTACATAAAAGAAAAAAGAACAAATAGTTAACATTCATACCCATCACCTACCTTCAACAATTATCAACCCAGGATCCATCTTATTTCTTCTATAACTCCACACGCATACCCCTTTACTATATTAGTTTAAAGTCAATCTCAGACATATTATTTCATCTGTCTGGATATTATTTCATCTAAATATCCGTGAATATTTCAGTATGTATCTCTAACATATAAGGACTATCTTTTAAAAAAATCATTATCACACTAAAAATACTGTGATTTCTTATGTCTAATGCAAATTTAAAGAATGTTGTTTTTTTTTGTTTTTTGTTTTTTTTTTTTTTGAGACAGAGTCTCACTCTGTTGCCCAAGCTAGAGTGAGTGCCGTGGCGTCAGCCTAGCTCACAGCAACCTCAAACTCCTAGGCTCAAGCCATCCTTCTGCCTCAGCCTCCCGAGTGGCTGGGACTACAAGCATGCGCCACCATGCCCGGCTAATTTTTTCTATATATTTTTAGTTGTCCAATTAATTTCTTTCTATTTTTAGTAGAGACGGGGTCTCGCTCTTGCTCAGGGTGGTTTCGAACTCCTGCCCTTGAGCAATCCGCCCGCCTCGGCCTCCCAGAGAGCTAGGATTACAG
>CAUYMX010039740.1:0-25179 GCA_963573855.1 Lepilemur septentrionalis | reverse complement strand
GGAAGACCCTTGTAGACATTGACCTAGGCAGTGAATTCTTGAAGAAGAACCCCAAAGCAATCACCGCAGCAACAAAAATAAACAAATAGGATCTGATCGAATTAAAAAGCTTCTGCAGGGCCAAAGAAACTATCATTAGAGCAAATAGACAACTTATTGAATGGGAGAAAATATTTGCTCTCTACACTTCTGATAAAGGTCTGATAACAAGAATCTACCTAGAACACAAAAGAATTAACAAGAAAAAAATCAAACAACCCCATCAATAAATGGGCAATGCAAATGAATAGAAACTTTTCCAAAGAAGACAGAATACATATATATATATATATATATATATATATAGGTTGGCCAGCAAACATATAAAAAAATGTTCATCATATCTAATCATTAGAGAAATGCAAATCAAAACCACAATGAGATATCACCTCACCCCAATGAGATTGGCCTCTATCAAAAAATCCCAAAACAACAAATGCTGGCGAGGATGTGGAGAGACAGGAACACTCTTACACTGCTGGTGGGACTGCAAACTAGTGCAACCTCTGTGGAAAAGAATTTGGAGATTCCTCAAAGAGCTAAAAATAGAAATATCATTCGATCCAGCAATAGCATTATTAGACATCTACCCAAAAAGAGCATAAGACATTCTATAATAAAGGCATCTGCACCCGAATATTTATGGCAGCACAATTCACTATTGCAAGGACATGGAAACAACCCAAGTGTCCGTCAATTCATGAGTGGATTATTAAAATTTGGTATATGTTTACAATGGAATATTACTCAATTTTAAGAAATGACAGTGAGCTAGCACCACTTATCCTGGAGTGAGCTTAGACCCATTATCCAAAGTGAGGTGTCACAAGATCAGAAGAATGGTTTCCACATATACTCGCCATCAAATTGGCACTGACTGATTAACACTATGGAGCTCACATGGTGGTAGTATTCAAAGATCTGAGGGTTGGGGGGTTAGATCCACATCTGAGGGATGCGGTGAGCATTGTGGACAGGAGGCGGTGAGCATTGTGGACCGCTAACCCTTGCTAGGGAGAGGCAGAGATAAAATGAGACCAAAATGTTTGTACTCTCAGATTTTCCTGAAATAAAAGAAAAAAAAAAAGAAAGTACTTTATCCATGCTCTGCCCTTTGCCATTGAAAACAAAAACAAAGCCTGCTTCTAGTCATTCTTGCTATGTCAAACTTCACTATTATAGCTTTCATAGAAGATTGTACCTCTTTATGTCACTTGTCACAGTCACAATCTTACATGGTGTGCATTTATTTAGCTATTGTCTCTCTTAACCACTATCTTTTAATCTAGTTTTTAATGAGAGTAGAAACCATATCTCTATTACTTACTTTTATAGCTTTGGTGTCTCCTATGGGTTCTGGCACATAAAAATATAAAAATGTTAGTAAGAAGTCAAATGTTTCCAGAATCTCAGGATCTCTGCTAAGTACTTCACATGAATTGATTTATTGAACCTTAAAAGCAAACCTATGAAATTATCACTATTATGCGCACTTTACTGATAAGAAAGTAAAGACTCACAGATGTTAAGCGACTTGTTCAAAGTTATATAATTCCCATGCAAAGAAATAAGGATTGAAATCCAGGCTATCTGGCAATAGAAATATTTATAGAAAGAATAATAAATGAATGAGTGGATGGAATTTTCTTTTCACTGCCGAAGATTAAATTGGTCTAGATCTCATAGGAAATTCGATTTGATACCTTTCTTCAGTTGTAGCAGATGTTATTAAATTTAATGCTTTCCCTACAAGTGTACTATTGCTTTAAGTATTACTATTATCTAATTACCTATCTAATTTTAAACATGCGTATTGATCTGTCTTATTATGGAGATACGATAAACAAGAAACTTTTAATACTGGAATTCCAAGCCTATATAGCTTCTGAGTTCTATTAATTGCATACTGCTAAGTGTACAGATAATGAATTTCTCAGGATCCCTTCTGATTCCCACAAAGTTACACCAATTAGAAAAGAAAACACTAAGGGGACATTTTAAATGTCTAAAACTTTATTGACCATTCCATGTTTCTTCTAGCTATATTAAGACGTTATTTTTTAAGATGTTTTTTCTGTTCCCTCAAAGGTAGACATAGATAAACAAAAGTTGAGTGATAGATGGTTTTAGTTGGTAAATTTGGAGTACATAGACAACTAATCTAGGTATTTTCAGTGTTTTAAAGGAAATATTTTGCAAGAAAATGTTTTCAAATTGATTTCTTTTTTAAATGCAATATAGATCTTGTGACTAATTATCTTCTCAAAATTGTAATTATTATTCTTTATAACTCTAGATGTTTATAGCATATGACTGTTTCTTTTTTTAAAATTTTAGAATCTTAGGAAAGTACAAACCTTTTGGTTACATGATTTGCTTTTGTGCAGTTTGAGTTAAATTTATAAGTGTGCCCATCACCAAGATAGCATCCATTGTATCCTTTAGGTGCATACTGACCCGCCCCCGCCTCACCTGATTAGTTTCCATTGAGTTTTACTGCCATATGTTTTGATTGATTAGTTTCAATTTAATAGTGAGTACATGTGGTATTTGCTTTTCCATTCTTCTGGTACTTCACTTAGAAGAATATAGAATAGTCTCTGGTTCCATCCAAGTTGTTACAAAACGTATTAATTCACCATTTTATTTTATGGCTGAGTAGTACTTCATAGTATAGTTTCTTATATGAGGAAGACTATTTAAGTTTTAATGAGTTGTGATCTACAAACCAAATTAAGGATTTCTTAATGTACAGATACATACTTTTTGGGCTAGTTTCTGAAAGCAAATTATTGAAATGACTTTCAATCAAAAATTTAATTTTGAATCATTCATAAAATTGGATAAATTAAATGAAAATTAAGATAGTTAACCAAATTAATTCCCTTTGTCAACTACACTAGTGAAATTCAATAATTATCCTAGTAATTTTCCCATAAAATAATTTCCAGCTCTCCATTTGATTTTGTGTTATATTAACCTAGAATAGAATGCTTTACTTTTTGCTAATTTTTTTAATTGATAACCGGTTTCTGCTTTTTTTAGTTTAGCTTAGGACATTCCATACTGTTCAAGAGAACAAGGTGGATTGAGATATATGTAAGGTTACGATGCACAGAATTTTAATACCCAAGAACTATCATACTCGGATTTGAGTATTTGCAAGAGATTCGGGGTCCACTGCCTAAAATAAATAGTAATTTTCTGAAATAGGTGAATAACGAGTATTGAGGGCTGATATTTCAGAAGTGAGTACAGCAAACCATGCAGCATCTTTAGCCAATTGGAATTTTTTCAACTCTTGCTGTTATATTGCATGGAATGTACTTTAGTGACATTAAGGCATATGGGCATTATATTACATTTCTGGAGGTGTCTCTTGATAATATCAAGAGTCTAATGGAGTTCAATAAATGGTAATGGCAATCACTGTCAAATAGCAAAAATAAAAAAGTGATTTCAGTTTTTTTCTAGGGTTCAAATGATAAATTTGCAAGTATGTCAAAACACTGAGCATAGATATTCTGCATGTTACAAACAACTCACAGAACCACTGCCTGGCCAATTCATTTAAGCTGTACTCTGGCAATGGCTATGCACTTAAGCTTTGCTGACTTGCCATGAAAAATTTTCTAAGCAGCTGGTTCAGTGAAAATCTTGCACCGATGAGCTTTCCAGGACTTTTAGTATGACCAAGCACTTTATCAACAGAGCACTCTAAAAGGGACTAGATGGCCTGACATGCAAACTTGTCAGAACAAACAGAATGAAGGGGGACAGCATGGTTTAGTTATAAGGAGAATGCCTGACAACAGGAAGAACATTTTGTGCTTTATTTTTTCAGCTTTATAAAGCATAGCTGTAGGCCATCTTTCCATGACACATCAACTTCTGGCACCAGGGAAATAATATGTATGAGTTTAAAGAGATGTCATGATTTGACTTACAGACCTGAGCAACTATCGCTGTTAAGAATCTGGGGGCAAAAGAAAGGAGCCAGAGTCGTTTAACATTGCTGGCAATTCTGCTCTCAGTTATTATAAGAAGGGTGTCTTGGTGAGGCAGACGGCCAAGAAGAAAAGCACACATTAAGGATCACATCTTAACTAGCAACCTCCAGTCTCCAGGCTGACTACCTACTCTGTTTTGCCCATTGGTGCAACCCAATATCCACACTTCAAGAAGAACAACCAACCATATATTTTCTTTACAAATTTTTCTTGTACTTTACTCATTGTCCCCACATACAATACTGTTTTTTTAAGTGTCAGCCTATGATCCTCCTTATTTTCATATGTTTTCTTACCATTTCGTCTTTCCTTGAGTTTCTCTTCTCTCACTCATTTGCATCTCTCCATTTTTATCATTACCCTGTTACATTGCTCTTCCCTGCCAATTAAATTGCCACTTAACTAATTAAACATCTAACAAATTAGGAGCACCTGTACGTATGTGCATCCATTCAAATCGGTTGAACTGAGCTTAGCAAGCAATATATGTAGCCTTTAAACATATTTTACATAAATAAAAATAAAAGTAATATCCATTATTCATCCAATATTTACAGAGCACCTACTACATGATAATTATTATTTTTAGTACTAAGAATATTTCAGTGGATGAAATCCTATGTTCATGGAAATTACATTCTAGTAAAGAACTCAGACAAGGAACAAGTAAATACAAAATGTAATGTCAAGTAGTAATAAATGGAATCACTATGGCTATGGTGCCTGTTTTGATAGGGATCATCATACAAGACTTCTTTGAGGAGGTGACATTGGATCAGAATGAAATGTGCAGGCTTTTGAGTGTCAGGAGAAGAGGAGTAACCATGCTCGCAGAATGGCAGGAAGAACGTGACTGGATGAAAGTAAGAGAGGAAACGTGGTAGGAAAAGAAGTTGAAAATGTAATCAGAGTCTAGAAGATCACGTAGGGCCCTTAGAAGATAGTCTTTGGTTTTTATATAAATGAGATGGCAAACCAAGAAAAGGTTTAGATCAGGGGATTAACATGATGTCTCTTTTATTATGAAAGGATAATTCTCGTTGCTAAAATGAGATGAATCAGAAGAGTGGAGGGAAGGAGACCAATCAGGAGGTGACAGTGACCCATGGGGTAGGTGGTGGGCTTCGGACTGAGCTGGCACTTGTCTAAGAGAGTGATAAGGTCAGACTGGAGCTGGATGAATGTGCTAATAGATTCTGTGTAGAGTGAGAAAGTATGAGCAGATGGAGATCAATTCAAGTTTTTAGGTCTAAGCAACAGGAAATATGGAATTGACATTTAATAAAATTATGAGAATTGGGACAAGAACATTTGGGATAAAACATCGGGAGTTTAGAGTATCTATATTAAGTTTGAAGTATCTATAAAATGTCCTACGTGATGTGTTATGTAGGTAATGGGATATACAAACTTGGTTTTCAGAGGATGGTCAGGTATTTCCTTAAATTTTTTTCTCATTCTAGTATCGTAATACTAAATCATTTTATTGTTAACCGGGTCACTCTCACCAGCAGTACTGGGGCCTCCTCACATCCTTCTCTCCAAAATGTGTGTCTAAACATCATGCCTAATTTGTACTGATAAAATAGTAAAGTCTATTGCAGAATATTCGATGAAATAAATTATAATTTAATGTGGGACAATGGATACTTACCTTGGTCAGATACTTAAGTTCTGGAGATTTTTAAAATGTCTAAGGATATAGCCTGGTATACAGGGATATTGTGAGTTGGAAATTAGGAGTTATGTCTGCTTGGGTTCTCAGATTTACCTCCAACGGTTATATAGAACTTGTAACATCGTCCCTAGTGCTCAGCTTCCCTTCTGTAATTAGAGGATAATAATAATCTACTTCATATCTCAGAAAAAATAATAAAACAGTAAAATTTCTTAAAAATTAAAGCTGCATGATATATCTTATTAATCATGTTATTTATACCTAAATACAGATGAAGGAAATATTCTTTCTCTAAGCAGCATTTCACAAGAATATTAAAATTATATTTTATATCTTTCCAATAGCTCACTCTTTCCGTAAGAGAGAAAAACACTTATTCATCCCTTATAATATGTAAATCACTTCATTAGTTATTTGGAAATCATAGATTTGAATACACTAAGTGCTTCCCATTATGTAGTTAACAATCGGAGGGTGAAAAAGACTTGAACGTGTGCAAAAATTACTATAATACAAGGTGATATGAGACAAATGCCACAACACGAGACAAATGAAAATATACCAAAGAATAAAAAGCAATTTGTTGGCCGGGCGCGGTGGCTCACGCCTGTAATCCTAGCACTCTGGGAGGCCGAGGCGGGTGGATCGCTCAAGGTCGGGAGTTCGAAACCAGCCTGAGCAAGAGTGAGACCCCGTCTCTACCAAAAAGTGAAAGAAATTAATTGTACAACTAAAAATATATAGAAAAAATTAGCCAGGCATGGTGGCGCATGTCTGTAGTCCCAGCTACTTGGGAGGCTGAGGCAGAAGGATTGCGCTGTGAGCTACGGCACTCACTCTAGCCCGGGCAGCAGAGTGAGACTCTGTCTCAAAAAAAAAAAAAAAAAAAGGCAATTTGTTAGTATCCTCCCTCCCACAGCCTACAATTCAGAGGAAACTAAATAAAAACATTATCAAAAATAATGTCTAATAGGCAGTCATTTTCTTTCCAGAAACATGAGATTTGATTATCATCTTTTTTAACTTATATGAAGACAAATGTGTTCTCTGGTCATATAATTCCCTGGATGTTTGAAAAATCCATTCGCATTATTCAATGATATTACATTCTGTGGTAGTATATTCCATATGTTGATTGTGTACTTTGTTATACTGTTTTAGTTTATTTGTTCCATATTTACTACCCTTCAACTCTAAGTATCCTTTTTCTCTCTTGGTCCTATAACATGATAATAGGCAAAATTGATTCATCACTTATCATCATTCATTTTAAAATGTTGATCTTCTTGGCTGTATTGACTTATGTTTTCTCCTCTGTTATAGAAATGAACCACTGTTACACTCTTGACTAAATTCATGGGCTAGCTCGAGTTCCCTGAATGGAAATCTTTTATTTAGGGGAATATAACAAATAAAAATATGTCCTTCTCATGTATCCCATTGCAGTTATTCTGCTTGCCTTCAACTCTTCTGAACAAGTGAGAAATATCCAGAAAATTATCCTGGTCATTGCTCATTGAATATGATACAAACTTGCGTTGTTTTCTTGATAATCAGTAATTAGTCCTTAGAAACTTTCCTAGGTTATTTAACAAGGTCCTTAAATGTAACAAATACATTGTTTAGTTTGAAAATGGTGTTAAAAATCAATTAGGAAATATTTATATAAACTGTTTTTTATTCTGCATTAGTTTATTATCATCATAAACTTATATTGGATTCTCAGAGGCAGCATAACTTAGTATTTAAGATCAAAAGGTTTAGAGTGAACTATTTCATTACTTACTACTCATGTGAACTTGGTCAAACCATTTAACCTCTCTGTGCGTCAGATTCTTTGTTTTTAAAATGAAAACAATAATAACTCTATTTACTGGAGTTTTGGTGAGCACTGCATGAGTTATTACAAGTAAAGTGATTAGAAGAGGGCCTCAGTGTATATTAGCTGTATTTAATGTTACTAAAGGAAAAGCTCCCTGCTGAGTGTGTGAAGATGAATGTGACGACAATGTAAAAGAAAATTCATTAATCCACTTAATTTTGGCTAAAGTTATCTTAGTGAAAAAGTAACAAAAATGTTTATATTTCAGATATTGAAATATGTTCTATATACTAAATTAAGAGTTAGATCTAAGAAAGTAAACATAAAAATATACATTAAAGCTCATTAACAGCATTCCATTTTGAAATGTAGAAAAATACAGGAAAGAGTAAAAAGGGAAAGTTCTTTCAATATTAAACTGTTTTCTAATTCCATAACATGTGCTAACCACTTAATATGTTTTCATTTCTATGTAAGCAATCTAACCTGACATTCTGATCTGAAGGATATATGATCCAACTCTAAGAATAATTAAAAATTATCTTCAGCTTTGATTCTTCAGTAGGATAACATTTAATTATATTTGAATAAGTCCTGTATGACATACAGATGTACCTTTTGTTTACTGGGCTTTTACTAGTTAGGATAAAACTCCTCCCGTTTTAGAGTTGAATTGCCAGTGTGCTTGCAATTTATTTTTCCTCTTCTATAACTCATTGTGACATATTGCTTTCGCTTGAACTGTTCTACCAACTTTATTTGAATTTTACTCTTGAGGATTCAACTTACAGGGCACCTCCTCCAGAAGGCCTTTTCTTAAATACATAGATTGGTTTGGGTGCACTTTCTCTGTTTTCTTCTTACATTTTGTATAATATTCTATTTACTAGATAATATTAAAATATATTATGTGTTTGTCCCCTGAGTGGAATATAAGCACCTTAAAGGTGCAAACATTGTTTCATATTCATCTTTTCCACACAATATCTGGCAGAATGTTCACACAACATAGTGGATCAATGAAATAAATGTTTGTTGTGTTTTTTTTAATCTGAATTTATGTGTTCTTGTTTAAAAATTATATTTGTGAAGTAAATCCTCAATAAAGTATGAGCTTCAAAAATGAGCCCAGTTTACAGGGTTTTTTTTTTTGTGTGTGTGTGTATTCTGAATAAAATTTCCAAGAAGCAGGTGATAGATACATAAACATATATTTAGAACCATTTACACTGTACACTTGAATACCTCTTTCAAAGTTAAAATTTAGTTGTTTATTTGAGGCATTCTCCTCTTCTTTCCCTACATAACACAGATCTCACTATGTAACGATGACTATTTCAAGTGATAATTTGTACTGAAGTTGTCTGAAATCTGTGCTTTCTACAGAGATCATCTAAAACCCAGCTGCGCTGACATTTTTGTGGCCCTTTAAAACTCTACCTACGTTTTCTATTTGATATTTGATGTTGGTGTTCTTTGTGGTGCTTGCGATGAACCAAGCAGAATTGGGTGGAGGGTTCTCCCTGGGAGGCACAGGATGTTGCTGTGGTCCCCTCATGCCACCTAGATTGCTGCTTTGGTGCCAAACCTTCCCATTGTTCTAGGAAAACATATTAAATATCAAAACTTTTATTATTTAACCTATACTGATTAATGCATCCCTCCTGGAACGTGTTGTTGATTATATCATTTACATCACTCTGACTGGGCTGTGTGGTGATACATTTATCATCAGTGAAGGAAGATGGATGGGGCCCTTAGATGTTTTAATGTAGAAGGTGAAGGTGGAGACACAAATTCAGTTTTTCTAAGCTTTTTAGTAGGACACCTCCTTCATTTTTATTAAAGTCAATTCTAACATTGGTGAACAGTATCAAATTGATCTTTTTTTGCCTACTAATGATATACTTATAGCATAGGGTAAACACACATAATAGTAAATATTTGTTGAGGGACAATCAAAAAGAGTAATAACTTTTGAGAGGCCTGGGACTTTTGGAAATAAGCATGTGCCTTGGGGATATAATGATTTACCTAGTAAAGAACAACAATTGCATACAAAAATAATATTTTAAAAACACTGTAATATACTGAATGGAGAAGCGAAGTGGGAAGCAGATGCTTTATTTGATGTATGACTTTTTTTTTTACATTTAACTTTTGTAGGCTTCAGTTTCCTAAGAAGTAAAAGGAAAAGCCATATTATCACAGAGATCCCATGTATTTAAACAATCTGTGGTTTTATGACCTACTTCTTTCCTTTATTAGAATTTACGTCTAGAGTGAAAGAGTATTTGTATATTTGCTACAGGTAGATATTTTTATCCTTTAAATACAAAAGATCAAATTAGATAAAGGAAGTATGAATGCAAAAATATATACGCCATGAGCGCGGGGCCAATACACCTTTCCAACAAAATAAAACTCTTTTTCAGTGTGTTTGTAAAACTTTTTTAATGGCTAAGAATGTTTCTCTAACCAAGTGTATTGAGAATAAAAGGAAATGCTGATTCCATGCTCTTATTCTTTCCATAGTTCCATAAAATTTTATCTCTATTTCAAAAATATATGGCTTTAAAAAAATTTATTTCCTTGCTACTCTATTTATGCATTTTTAACTTCTTTTTGGTTTGCTAATGTTAGCTATAGAGTTTTCTCTATAAAGAATCCTAGTTGGAAAGTGACTCAACCAATATTCACGAGTGATTATATTTATAATTATGTATATATTTATCTATGTATCTATGTATCTAATTATCTTTGCTATGCCCAAGCAGAAAACAAATCTCACTAAGCAGAATTCCAAAGGAAAATATTCCTTGCTTCCTTTTTTTTTCCTTTTTATTTTTCTATTAAGGACGCCATTATTATGATTATATTTACCAATGATGATGATTGGAGCACCAGATACCTCAAAAGGAGGAAAACAGGCAGGTCGGTGAAGAGTATATAAGGAGAAGACAGACAATTGCTTTTCCTGCCCCACCCTTCAGTTTGGGAAATGCTAAGATTCTAATGCCCTGTCCAAGCTGAAGATGTACATTTACTCACTGAAGAAGCTGAAGCAAAGAAGCCCTAGACTTTGGGAGCAATAGGCACATCAGCAGGTGGGTGAGCATTACTGAAAATGGGGATAAGTGAAAGTAAGATCCCTGGTACCCTTTCCCAATGTGGCTCTTAAAAAAATTCTTTTCTTTAGAAACCTATCAAAGAGAAAAAAACCCAGGTATTAAAATTTTACAATCTTCCAACAGTACAATGAAGTATAAACAAATTCTCAACACAGTTCTAATGCTGCTTAATATCTCTTTTGTAAATATGAGTGGATAGACATGTGAGGCCAAAACAAATAAGCGATACATAGAAACTCAAAAGAAGTAGACATAAAGCCATGATCAATATAAAATGTCCAAAGAATAATAACCCTTCAAAATGTTGTAAAATGTAATTTAAAGAGAACAGTTGAATATAAGAAAGAAACCAGTGTAATTTTAAACATAATTATTAAAATAATCAGTACAATAAGGCAGAGCATGGTGGCTCACACCTGTGATCCTAGCACTTTGGGAGGCCAAGGCAGGGGAATTGCTTGAGCCCAGGAGTCCCAGACAAGGCTGAGCAACATAGTGAGACCTTGTCTCTACAAAAAACAGAAAAAATTAGCCAGGTGTGGTGGCTCGCACCTGTAGTCCAAGGCACTCAGGAGGCTGAGGCAGGAGGATCGCTTAAGCCCAGGAGTTTGAATTTGCTGTGAGCTATGATGACACCATTGAACTCTAGAACCTGGACCAAAGAGAGAGAGAGACCTTGTCTCTACTACTACTACTACTAATAATAAATGCAATGATAGGTTTTGTTTACAAAATTGAGTAAATTCTCACAAAGAAGGATAAAAATATAAAGAGTTGAATATGGAACAAAATAAATTAGAAAATTTACAGATCATTCTACTCCCAAACTACTGAATATACATTCTTCTCACCAACATATGGGTCATTTTCCAGGACTGATCATGTCTCAGGCCACAAAACAAGTCTCAGCAAATTCAAAAAAATATAAATCATGTCACATATCTTTTCAGACCACAGTGGAATAAAACTAGATGTAGTTCCAAAAGCAATGTTCAAATATACACAAAATAGTGGAAATTAAACAACCTGCTACTGGATGATACTTGGATCAATGATGAAATTAAAATGGAAATCAAAGCTTCCTCAAACTAAATGGCAAAGGGGAGATAAGATTTCAAAATCTATAGCATACAAAAAAAGCAGTCCCACAGGGGAAGTTCATAGCCTTAAATTCATATATCAAAAAGACAGAAAGATCACAAATTAACAACTTAATGTCACATCTCAAGGAACTATTATAGAGAAAGAAGGACAAACCAAATCCAAAGCTAGCAGAAGAAAATAAACAAGAAAGCTCAGAGCAGAATGAAATGAAATGGAAACAAACACACACACACACACACAAATGCAAAGGGTAAAGAAAAGAAGTTGATTATTTAAAAAGAAAAACGAACTTGGTAGACCACTAGCCAGATTAATCAGAAATAGAAAAGAAAGGACACAAATAAGCTCAGTAACAAATAAAAAAGGAGACATTACAACTGAAACCACAGAAATACAAAATATCATCCATGAATACTATGAAAACTTCTGCACACAGAGACTAGAAAACCTAAAGCAAATGAATAAATTCTGGAAACAAACAATCTCCCAAGCTTGAATCAGGAAGAAAGAGAAATCCTGAACAGATCAATAACAAGGACCAAGACTGAAGAGGAAAGCAAAAAAGTCTTCCAACAAAAAAAGCTCTGGGCTGAGGTGGGCGATCACTCAAGGTCAGGAGTTCGAAAGCAGTCTGAGGAAGAGCGAGACCCCGTCTCTACTATAAATAGAAAGAAATTAATTGGCCAACTTAAGATATATATAGAAAAAATGAGCCGGGCATGGTGGCGCATGCCTGTAGTCCCAGCTACTCAGGAGGCTGAGGCAGAAGGATCCCTTGAGCCCAGGAGTCTGAAGTTGCTGTGTGCTAGGCTGATGCCATGGCACTCACTCTAGCCCAGGCAACAGAGTGAGACTCTGTCTCAAAAAAAAAAAAAAAAAAAAAAAGATGTATACTGGACCATAAGTCTCAACAGAATTAAAGGGACTTAAATTAAATGGTACAATTCCTCTGACCACATTGTAATTAAGCTAGAAATCAATAATAAAAACTGGAATAAACCCAAATGTTTGAAAAAGAAGAAACTTCTGACAAATCCATGGATCAAAGTAGAAATAAAAAATTGACATTTCAGAATTGAATGATAAAAATATTGTTACATCAAAAGTTGCAGAACTAAAAAAAATAATAAGAAAAGAAAAAAGAATACCAAAAAAGATATCTGAATCTGAGCAAGCCCCGAACTACCAATTTACAGAAAACACAAAGGGAATAAGAAATACATTAAAATTCACCCTGGGGATGCAAGCTGCAAAATCAAACTATGGAAAACTACAGGGCAAACAATCAGCTTTTCAACAAATAAATGGCAAGGAAATAAAAATAGAGGAGCTATCCATAGATTGAAGGAGACTTAAGAGCCATAACAACTAAATTTACCATATGGACCTTATTTGGATTGTGATTCAAAGAAACCAATCATATACAGATGCTCCTCCACTTACGATAGGGTTACATGCTGATAAACCCATTGCAAATTGAAAATATCATAAGTCAAAAATCCATTTAATACTTTTAACCTCCCAAACATCATAGCTTAGCCTCGAATACACTTACATTAGTCTACAGTTGGGCAAAATCATCTAACACAAAACCTGTTTTATAATAAAATGTGGAATATCTCAAGTAATTTATTGAACACTGTACTGAAAGTGAAAAATAGAATGGTTTGAAGCATGGTTTCTACTGAATGTATATCGCTTTCAAACCATCGTGAAGCTGAAACCTCGTAAGTTGAACCATTGGAAGTTGGGGACCATCTGTATGTACGAGATATGAGATAATCAAGGAATTTTAAAACAGTGAATATCCTAAGAAATTACTGTTAATTTTTTAGTGTGATATTGTATGTGGTTATGTTTTTAAAAGAGTTCTTATCTTTTGGGGATAAATATAGAAATACTTATGGATGAAATAATATTTAATCTGTGATTCAATTCCAAATAATCTTGGTGTAGGGGTGGTAGTAGAGCGAGGTGGGCAAGGGAACAGATGAAATGGCCTGGCCATATGTGTTGAAGACAGGTGATACACAGGGAGTCATTGTGTAATTATTTCTGATTTTCTATGTGTTTTTAGGTTTCTATAATAAAAAGTTTCACAAAAGACAATCTTTAAATTTATATAACCTGCATTCTGCAATTACACTTTTAAGATATATTTACATATAGTTTGCACATGTACATATGTACAATGTAGTAAATCTTTTGTAATGACAAAAGATTGGGGGGAAAACTATTTCAGTCTGTAGAGTAATGGTGACAAAATGATGGACCATACAATGGAATATTATGCACCTATAAAAACAAAAAAGAAAGCTCTGAATGTTCTGCCATTGAAAGGTCTCTAAGAATTATTGTCAATGGAAATAAAAACAAGGTGTAGAACAGTGTGTTTAATATACTATATATTGTGTGTAAATAAAGGGAAAAGGAAGTAAGAATCTCTATTCCTAATTGCTTATAATCACACAAAGAAAGGCTGGATGGATACATGAAAAATTAAGAGCAGGGAGGACCTGTAAGGCTGGGGTTGGGAGCAGGATGGGAGGATGGGAAAAGAGCAGATGGGAGACAAGATGGGAGGGAGACTTCTCATTATACATCTTTTTATACTTCCTGGGTTTTGTATCATGGGAAAGTATTATCTATTTAATAATTAGATAAGGAATTTTAAATAGCCATAAAAAAACTTGTGAGAGATACACAAATAGTACATAGAGAGAAATTTATAAGAGATATAAAAGAGGAAAAGCTGAAAATGAATGAGCTAGCATTCATTTTAAGAAGTTGAATAAACAGGCTGGGCGCGGTGGCTCACGCCTGTAATCCTAGCACTCTGGGAGGCTGAGGCGGGTGGATCGCTCAAGGTCAGGAGTTCGAAACCAGCCTGAGCAAGAGCGAGACCTCGTCTCTACTAAAAATAGAAAGAAATTAATTGGCCAACTAAAAATATATAGAAAATATTAGCCAGGCATGGTGGTGCATGCCTGTAGTCCCAGCTACTCGGGAGGCTGAGGCAGAAGGATTGCTTGAGCCCAGGAAGTTTGAGGTTGCTGTGAGTTAGGCTGACGCCACGGCACTCTAGCCGGGGAAACAATTTTTTAATATATCTAAAAAAAAAAAAAAAAAAAAAAAAACCATCAGCTTAATCTTTTCATTTTCGACTTATTTTAAAATCAATTATTCTTTGCATCACCCACACCCACAAATCCTCTGCCTCTCTCCATTCTACCTACAAGAGACAAAGCTCAGATCTCACCTATCTCTTGCGTAGACCTATCATAATTATCTCAAAATGGTCTCCCCGACCCTAAGATTGCCCCTAGAAAATACATCTTTTGCCCAGAAGCCTCCATCTCAAAAATGCCAACCACGTCACACTTCCCTGCTTAAAAACCGAACAAAACCCTATTGCCTACAGGATAAAGTCCGTGATCCTGAACACAGCATAGAAGGCACTCCATAACCCAGACATTGGTTACCTCTCAGGTCCTGCTTTACTCCACTTCTGATCTCATACTTTACTGGGCTTCTCTCTTCTCCAGGGTTACTTTCATTCACATGCAAAGAACTGACCTAGGTACCATCCTTTAGGGGACACCTTTCCTGATTCACAATGCTAGGATGAAAGCTTCTCCTAGGTACAAGTATTCTCTAATCAGATGATAGGAACAAGGTAACAGCCTTGTTCTAGCTAAAAAAAAAAAAAACAAAAAACACTAGGTTAGTGCAAGGCTGAGCAGCAACACCTTCATTACACTTCTCAACTTCCTTAGCTGTTGATCCTCTGCTGGTTTTAAGGTTGTCTTTCTAATCTATTTTTTATTGTATGCACCTCAAAACCCTTGAATACAGATGAATGTTAAAGCAAAAAGACCCTGCAAATTGTTTATAGGGAAGAGTATATTTCTCTGTTATTAAATTAGTCCACTACTATATGTGAATGTTTCATATGTTCCTCTCCATTGTCTTACCAAGACCTGTATTCCTTTGAACCTTACTCAAAACCTTTTTTTTTTTTTGAGACAGAGTCTTGCTCTGTTGCCCAGTCTAGAGTGCCCTGGCATCAGCCTGGTTCACAGCAACCTCAAACTCTTGGGCTCAGGAGATCCTCCTGCCTCAGCCTCCTGAGTAGCTGGGACTATAGATGCTCGCCACCACACGCGGCTAATTTTTTGTTTCTATTTTTAGTTGCTTGGCTAATTTTTCTATTTTTAGTAGAGACAGGGTCTTGCTCTTGCTTGGGGTGGTCTAGAATTCCTGACCTCAAGCGATCCTCCGGCCTTGGCCTCCCAGAGTGCTAAGATTACAGGCGTAAGCCTCTTACTCCAAATTCTTTAGTCATTCATTTAGTGATTTCTCTGTTTATGCTCAAAAAGATGAATGTAATATCAGAGGTACAGTAGGGATTATACCCCACAAGGAACAATCCTCCTCAATCTTCATCATAAAATGTACTCAAAAGGTGAGAGACATAATGTGCCATATCCAGTAATCCATCTCCTTGTGTTCTCAAAACCGTCACCTTTCGGTGGAGACCCTCCTTAGCTAGTCTTCTCAACCTAACCTGGATCTTATTAAACTCTTTCCCTTTCTCCTTAGTATTTTCATTTTGGGTAACATTATAAATATAAAACATCTTAAATATACATCAAAGATATACTTTAGAGTACATATATATTACTTATTAATCACCTTTATTGCCCATGTCTCTTATAAGAATTTAATCTCCATGAGGGCAGGGACTTTACTCACTGATATAACTCCAATATCTAGAATAGTGCCTGGCACACAGAGAGCACTTAAATATTCAAATGAATGGATGAATAACAAGGAAGACAAATGTGACAATTATCTGAAAGTACCCTGCCCCTTTCAATGTTCAATCCATCAATTTACCTCTAAAATACACCAAATCATCATCCTCTTTTTATCTTCCACTGACATGAACCTAACCCAATCTTACCATTTTTTCCCTTCTTGTCTTGCTGCTTCCAGCCATGACCTATATAATTCTTTCTCCATACCACAGGAATAATGATCTCTATAAAATGTAACTCAGATCATATTACTACCCCTCAATGGTTACTCAGCATTCAGAATAAAATCCAAATTCTTCACCCTGGCTTACAAAGCTCTATGTGAGCTGTCTCCTGTCTAATTTTATCTCTACCCTCTTCTCCTTATCCACATTATAACTGCACTAGCCCTTTTTCTATTTCTTGAACATATCAAGCTCATTTCTGTCATAGGGCCTTTGCACTGGAATATTCTTCCCTCTGATATCCACTAGGCTGATTCTTTATTGTCATTCAGAACACAGCTCAGTTTACTTCTTCAAACAGCCTTAACCTGACCACTTAATATCATACTCTCTTTTTCTAACTGGCATCTACTGCTCAGTACTCTTGGTTCTTTTATCCTAACTTAAAAACATTTTTAGGCTGGGTGCGGTGGCTCACACCTGTAATCCTAGCACTCTGGGAGGCCGAGGCGGGTGGATCGCTCAAGGTCAGGAGTTCGAAACCAGCCTGAGCAAGAGCTAGACCCTGTCTCTACTAGAAAATAGAAAGAAATTAATTGGCCAACTAAAAATATATAGAAAAAATTAGCCAGGCATGGTGGCACATGCCTGTAGTCCCAGCTACTCGGGAGGCTGAGGTAGGAGGATCGCTTGAGCCCAGGAGTTTGAGGTTGCTGTGAGGTAGGCGGACACCACGGCACTCTAGCCCGTTCAACTACTCAGCCATAAAAAGAGAACAAACTACTGTGCAACACAGTGAGACTCTGTCTCAAAAAAACCCCCCCCCAAAAAAAACCAAAAACGTTTTTATTCTGAAATAATCTGAAACTTGCAAAAATAGTTCAAAGAATTCTCTTGATATCATGTACCTAAATTCACCAATGAATTGACCCACTTTCTCATCACTTTCTTTTTTTTCTAACTACCTATCTACCTAATTTTTGTCTAAACCATGTTAGAGTAGGCTGGAGATATTAACATTACACTTCCTTAACCCTCAAATCTTAATTGCTAAGAACTAGGACGTTTACTTATCTGACCACAGTACAATTATCAAAATAATTAACATTAATACTATATCACCATCTAATCTACAGACTTCATTCTAAAATTTGTATGGAAAAGCAAAGCTGAGGGGCTTCCTATAACCAGGGGGAACTGAGACAGTTGGTCACGCTGTCACATAATGGAATACTACTCAGCCATAAAAAGGAAAACAAACTACTGATAAACACAACATCGATGAATCTCAGATGTATTATGTTAAGAGAAAGGAGTCAAACACGAAGGCTACATACTCTATGATTCCATTTATACGACAATGTGAAAAAGGAACAACTATAGGGACAGAAAAGAGATAAATGTTTACCAGGGGCTAGGATGGGGGAGGAGCTGCCTATAAAGAAACACAGGGAAGCTTTTAGGGGCAATAGAAATGTTCTGTGCCTTGACTGTGGTGATAGCTACATGATTGTATGTTTGGCCGAATTCACAGAACTGTAAACCTAAAAAGAAGAAATTTTGCTGTATATAAACTATATCTCAATAAATCCTAATCTTTAAAAAATGATTAAGGACATAAAAGAAAATAATGAGACAACGGGATTCATGTTTTTAAAAGCATATTTGTTATTTGTAAAATAACTATATAAAATTTCTAGAATAATGGACATTTTGAAGAGAATATCAGACAGACTTGAAAAACAAAGGGATCCTGGAAGACAGATCTGAAGAAATCACCTAGAATGTAGTACAAAAACATAAGGTGAAAAATACAAAAGAAAGGATAGGAAGCAAAAGAAAAGATAGGAATACGAAATACAAAAGAAAGGATAGGAAAGGAGAATAGCATGAGAAAGTCCAACAAATAGCTAACACAAATTCTAGAAAGCGAAAAAGGAGCAAAGGAGAGTGGTGAGAGGTAACACCATCAGAGAGATCATAGACAAGAATTTTCCAGAACTGAATAAAAACCAAAATTCTCAAATTAAAGGAGCAAACCAGCTGGGCACAGTAACTCACACCTGTAATCCCAGCACTCTGGGAGGCCAATGCAAGAGGACTGCTTGAGTCCCGGAGTTCAAGACCAGCTTGGGTACCATACTGAGGCTCCGGTCTCCACAAAAAATAAAAAATTAGCCAGGTGTGGTGGAACATGTCTTTAAGTCCCAGCTCCCTGGGAGGCTGAGGCAGTAGGATTGCTTGAGCACAGGAGTTTAAGTCTGCAGCAATCTATGATCGTGCCACTACACTTCAGCCTGGGTAACAAACCAAGACCCTGTCTCTAAAATTAATTAATTAAAGGAGTAAACTAAGTCCTGACCACAAATAAATCCATAATTCACCTCATCATAGTGTAACTGCAGAACACCAAAAGCCAAACAAAAAAACCTTAAATGCAACCAGAGAGGGGAAAAAAATAACTAAAAAAGGAACAAAAAAACAACAGAATTCACCACTCCCAACTGCTGATGGAAAATAACTCTCAACCTTTACACTCAACCTCAGTTAACTATCATTCAAGCAAAAGTGAAACAGATATATTTGCAGACCAACAGAAAGAGTTTACCACTCAGTTTCTCTAAGAACGATTAACAGATATATCTGGCAGGAAGGAAAATTAACCTAGAAGGAAAACTGTGATAAAGATGCCATACAACCAGATAATGAAATAAATGTATTGGTAAACTTAAATTAATATCGGCTGTAGAAATAATAGTAATTATTATTTTGGCTGGGAGTGAGTATAAAACACAAAATGGAAACAAAATCCTAGACAGTAGTAATACACAGAAAAAGGAAGCTGCTGAATTTGAAGTCTTCTAAGACCTCTGTACTTTAAAAAAAATGGATTTGAATTAATGTTTTATACTTTGCTATGTCAAGTATACTTTAACATTTTAAGAGTAATCGTCAAAATAATAAAAATATCTATCTTTAAACTTACCCACTATTTTTATTTATCCAGTTAAGAATATATATTGATTTGTGTATGCAAAATGTGAGAAAATAGAATAAAGCGCATGTTAAAATGAAACAAACCAAAAAAGTCAAATGATCTTAAAATTTTTATTAAGGTGTTTGAAGTTCACTCCAAAAAACAACAAAATCCCCAAGACAAATCAACAATTCTCCTATCCCTCCTCCAGACACATTTTAAATGATTTGTTGTTAGAGATGGTTTCCTTGGCTGGGAAGGCAGGAAAACACTTTAATTCATTCTCCAAAATAAAGATGGAAAAGAACATTTCTAGAAGGTCAATCACATCAAGATTTTCATCCTCCCCTACTTTAGATGTGAAGAACAGGGCCAGGACTGGGATGAGGCAAGTGAGGTGCCTAGGGCCCAAACAATCAAAGCATATGTAGCTATATCTGTCATGCTTCCCTGCTTGGAGAAATAGAAGCATGGTTTGCTTGTTTTCATTCAAGAAAAAAAAAAAAAGGCTAATGTCAGTTTTATCATGAAATTAGTCCTAGGAATGGTATAGGACAATTTATCTCATTAAAATTAAAAAAGACGAAAAGAAAATCAGTCTCACACTAGACTGCAAACTGACTGTTTCTCAGTGCCAGACAGAATCATATTTTTCTTCAGACATGCCATTAAAGGAAACCCTCATTCTTCATAAGCACCAAAAAAAAAAAAAAAAAAGGCTAATAACACATGCGCACACCCCAAGACAATAATATCTACAGCAATATGGGGCTTATAATCAGTCCCAACTAGTACTAGCTCCAAAGTTCAAATAAAAGCACACCTAATTTGGAGTCAGAAGACTCTGTTTCAAATCTCAACATTGACCCTTTCCCCATCTACTTTTCCATTTCTCTACTGCTTAAAATGAGAAAGCAGATTAAAAGGCTCTCGAAAAGCTCTTCGAATACTACAAATCCTAACCTGTTCTCAATGCTGTACCTGGAGGCTTGCCTTCATAGCAGCTGTCAGGTAAAATGCCGGCTGCTTGGGGCTTTTCAATTCTAGCACCTTTTTGAGACTTGCTATGTTGCCCAGGCTGGTCTTGAACTCCTGGGCTCAAGCATTCTTCCCACCTCAGCCACTCAAGTGGCTGGGACTACAGTTGTGCACCACAGTGCCCTGCTCTAGTACCTTTTTAAACTTCAAAAAGAAACAGAATAGAAAGAAAAGGAAAACAAGGAAAGAAGGAAGAAAGCCAAAAAGACATTTTCCTAACAGAAATGGCCCCTATGTTCCACAATTATTTGACAAATGCTCCATGTAGCTAAGTTTGAAATATTGAAACTGTTACTTTAAATGTCAGAATTATTAAATAATTTAATTTGAAATGTTGTAAACTAAAGATTTTACTTTAAAACCAGGTCGCACAGCTAAATACTCAGCAGTCAAAAGTCAGTTACCTCCCCCTTGATTTCCTGGGCTGTTAACACTTAAAGGCTACCAGGATACTCTTCACTAAAAGGGGTAGGGACTTTGTCAAGGTCACAATTCAATTCTTCAAGAGTCAATAACTACTTCAGACTGTCTTTAAAATTCCATTCAGGGTGTTAAAGGTAGGCACTTAAATTATCTATTTGAGATTACAATCTTGATTTGGGACAATAACCAAAATGGAACACTTAAATTTGTTTACTGATGGAAGAATAAAGAAGTTTAGGACACCAACCTTCTCACTGTGGTATTTAATAAGTAAACTAGAACAACCATGTGTAAACTCAGAGAGCAAACAACAAAATGCAAAACTAAAGGATTTAACTAATACTGATTTCATGCAGTTTTTCCCACAAAATGTATTAGCCTTTTAAACTAGGCTCCTTTCCTAACATACTGACCACCTCGATTAAATTTAATAAACCAAAAAGCGAGTGATGAAAATTTTTGTGTCTCCCACCCCCACCCTAGGGGCCTACTGGGCCATGATTTGCTTGAATATTATGGGTGTGGTATGAAACATTTAAAGCAATGACTAAAATTTTCCATAAAAGCCAATCCAAAGTCTAAAAGCTTTACTCCTCAGAAACAGATTCATTTCCAGACATTTAAAAGATTTACTATTCCACTTATAACACTCTGGTTTTTTTACATTTAATATTTAGGGAGGAGGTGATGAAGGGGGAGAAAGAGGGTGTAATTAGTTTTGCTTGTAAAACGTTCATCACAGTTGTAGTGCCAACTGAGCTATACAGTCTATTGGGGGTCTAATAGATTTCAGGGTATTATAGTTTGAGTAATAGAGGTTGGGGTTGTGGTGGAAATCAATAAATGGCCACTACTTCTTTGCATAGTCCCATATGGAAGTAATCAAGCGCAAGGGTGGCAGC
Organism: Lepilemur septentrionalis; assembly: GCA_963573855.1. Classification (NCBI taxonomy): domain Eukaryota; kingdom Metazoa; phylum Chordata; class Mammalia; order Primates; family Lepilemuridae; genus Lepilemur; species Lepilemur septentrionalis. The sequence continues at coordinate 3,071 of CAUYMX010039740.1, read as the reverse complement.
TGGGGCCAATAACAGTCACCTGCAGTTGAGGGACATGGGGGTTTCAGATGGGTTTTTAATGCTAATTTCCTACAGAAACAATGAGCTAGAAAGAGCAGAGTAACAGACGAGGCCGGATGAAGAGAGACCAGCCAGAACAATGGCTGCACCTGGTGCTGGGAGCAGAGGGACAGAGCCGGCACGCGCCCGCCATGCCTGCCGGCAGCAGAGGGCACATCTGTCACCCTCAAAGCAGCCCATCCCCCAGCTCTTCCAGCAGGGTAAGTAATGCAAGGTCCCTAAACATTAACAGCTTGCCACACAGCAACAGGTTTGAGTTTTTAAGGCTGCTGCATTCTCTACACGCACCCTTCTCCCATGACTAAGAATTAGTTAAGGAAGCAGGGTTGGTTCCCTGTCAGTCTTAAGTGAGACATTAAAAATATGTGAGAAACACATTTTTACTAAGTCATTTAGTTATTGTGACTTCAATATTTTGGAGGGACTAAGGAAAATCAAATGGAAAGAGAAATCTATTAATAGTATTCATGTAGCAAGTATCACACTAGCTACTTTCTAATTTAATGCTTAGAACTCTTTTTTTACTCCCATTTTACAGTTGAGAAAACTGAGGCTTAGAAATGAAGGTTAAATTAGCTCATGATTACAAAGCCTAATGTCAAAACCTGTACACAGTCTTTTTGCTAACTTTCCTCCTCCTGTCCTAACTACCACAACCAAATGAAAATATGGTTGTCCCCCCAACCTTATATGCAGGGGACACGTTCCAAGCCCCCCAATGGATGCCTGAAACCTCAGATAGTACCAAACCCTATATATGGCATATGTTTTCCTATACACACATACCTGTGATAAAGTTTAATTTACAAATTAGGCACAGTACGAGATTACCAACAAATAATAAAATTATACTTTAATAATACTATGTGAATGTGGTCTCTCAAATTATTTTATTCTACTACACTATAGGTAACTGAAACTATGGAAAGTGAAACTGCAGATAACAGGAGACTACTATACACACTCTATTTTACTTCAGAACTCCAGCTGTGAGAGACAACTACGGATAATATGTACATACAGATTCTATACAGAATTGCACCCCACCTTGCCAGGCACCTCTAAACAAGCTGCACCTCCAAACAAGGATTGAATGATAATAGGATTTCCACTAGCTGTTGCTTTAAACAAAGCCCAGAGTTGCTTTTGCAGGTTCTGGCATGCTTTAGAAAAGCAAATCCATATGCATTTTAAATTTCCTAGCATAAATCTGTGTTGCCACATAGTTCTTAAAAGTTAAATGCTATTTGGAAAGCCCATCAGCCAGTTAGAATACAACAACCAGTTATAATAGGTTGTTTTTCTATAAGATACAGCCACTACTAAAATTCCTATATTTACTGACTTAAACTTGGAGGGAAAATTAAACAACCTACACAGTCCGTAATAGAAATCTTTTAAAGCTTCCTGATATAAAAATCACAAATTTAAAAAGGAGGTGGATAAGTATGTACAGAGATAAGTATCTCAGAAGCCAACAACTGCTCTAGGATTTGGAAAGATAGTAACAGCTAGATATACTTTAAAACATGGCAGAAATTAATCCTATGTAACGATGCACTTAATAAAGTCTAATTAAGGCACTCAGGCCTAGTGAAAAGAGAACTTTCCATCCTCCTACTATGCTCCTTCCAAATATAAGAAGTCCAAATCCTTCCTATTCATCTAAATTCTGATCAAATGCTACCTCCTCCATGACAATTCTCTTACTCCCTCGTTGGTACTAATTTTCAGGACTTACCACTTTTGTGCATTTACGTATATTTTATCTTCTCTATGATATTTCACCTTTTTTATCTGTTACTCTATTATCATACATGACAGACAATCAAAAAATGTTTGTAAAATAAATGACCTGGAAACTCAGAACAATTCCAGTCTAAGCTTAGCCACCAACCTGGGTATTAAACTCTGGGCCAGGCAGACTTTTCGCCACCCCATTATCCTTTCCTCAACTAACCTTACCTATAAAATACTGCAACTGACTAGATTATTTTAAAGATCCATTCCAATCCTAATATTGTCCATAGGTCATCACTAGGGACTTATGAGCACTTCTACCACTTAGTGGCCTTACAATAACCATCAATGAATTGACCCAACCAATCTTTCAGATCCACTTGAATTTTTCCAGTTGTGTATAAAATGTTTATTCAAACTTAAAGGCACTCTTTTGCAAAGATGCCAGTTAAATGTCATAATACCCATCTCTAGTTTATTGACATTATTGCATTATGTACCTTCAGTCCAACATGGACTCCTGCTATGAAAAAAATCCTTGGGTCATTTCTGGAAACCAATTTAGGAGTTTCCTCTTTTCATAGTAGTAAACCTTCCCAGGATACTTTCATAATCTTCAGAAAGAACTATGATTTTCTCCAGTATTCAGCACAAAGATACCTTGTTACAACCTCAGTAACAAGCAACTACTCTTAAACTGTCTGGTCCTAGCAGGACTTTTAATCAACCACCTTTATTTACAGTCAGTGGATCTTTACATATTGAAATGCATATTACTTATTATTTATTGTTTCTTGAAACACTCTAGCATCAAAAGTATTTACAGCATGGGCATATGGTAGTATGAAATCCCTTTTTTAGGCCCTCCACAGTAGACCCTATCCTACATTTTAGCATAAGTTTTTTTCTTCCCACCCATCACTAGGACTAGGTCTCCCAGGGTGAAATGCAAAGTGTTTTCTCACTGAAGGGGTACCATGTAAATTCAATACAAACACTGTATCTTTTCAAACATTCAGACAAGTTCCAAAGATGCCGCACACTGCACCTATCAAAACAGAAACCACAAAATTTTTACGAAATCATTTAGTCAATTTGGTATAAAAGAAAAGTTATAAAAAGTTCCTTCCGGGCCGGGCGCTGTGGCTCACGCCTGTAATCCTAGCTCTCTGGGAGGCCAAGGCGGGCGGATTGCTCAAGGTCAGGAGTTCGAAACCACCCTGAGCAAGAGCGAGACCCCGTCTCTACTAAAAATAGAAAGAAATTAATTG
>CAUYMX010039737.1:0-13861 GCA_963573855.1 Lepilemur septentrionalis | reverse complement strand
TGTGTCCTGCTTAAGAAATTTTTGCCTATATTCCACATTCATACAAATATACTAACATTCTAGAAGAATATTTTAGAAGACACAATACTTTATGTCTTTTTTTTTGAGGCTCTGTTGCCTGGGCTAGAGTGCCGTGGCATCAGCCTAGCTCACAGCAACCTCAAATTCCTGGGCTCAAGCAATCTTTCTGCCTCAGCCTCCCAAGTAGCTGGTACTACAGGCATGTGCCACCATGCCCAGCTAATTTTTTTTCTATATATTTTTAGTTGGCCAATTAATTTCTGTCTATTTTTAGTAGAGACGGGTCTTGGTCTTGCTCAGGCTGGTTTCGAACTCCTGACCTTGAGCCATCCTCTCGCCTCGGCCTCCCAGAGTGCTAGGATTATAGGCATGAGCCGCCACGCCTGGCCGCTTTCCAAAATTCTTAAAGGCACCATATTTGATATATATTGTTGATTCACTCACATTCAACCCACAGCCAATATTTCTATAACTCATGCCTGAATGAAGCTCCTCTAACACGCATACTGTCCCCATCAGGCAAATCACAGCCTTCTCGCACCAGGAACACTAAACAGAACTTCAGCACTATACAAGGGAGCCATTTTAAACAGCAAAATCACCAGTAAAAAGTACAAAAGTGCAAAAAAAATGACATCTAGGCAAAGATATTTTCTCTCCACTTGAAAAATTGAACAAAAATAAATTATTAAGTGGAATTTCTCAAATTATACAAAATGATCACTGTCACTTTGAAAACATCATGTCAATGTCAGCACAAATTTCAGATTCTACATAATTGTGCTGTCCAACGACAGGAAGGAAAAATGATTTGTTAAATTGTTGAACAAGTAAAAATTTGTTGTCCCTGCCAATTTAAATCTGAATGAATGAGCTATATGAAGAAGTGGGCCTGTCAATACTACTCAGATGAAGTTCTGAACAATCTAGCATGTTTTTTAAACTTTATTTTTCCTTAAATAGCATGATACAAGAAACCCTAGTAAAGAAGAAAGGATTTCTGAAGGTGAATGTATTCTCTGAATTTAATTTCAAATAATAATAATCATCATCTATTGAGTGCTGATTGTGTGCTGAGAACTGTCCATTACCTCATTTAACCTTAACACTCTAAGAAAATATCTTTAAAATATAATTTAAAAAATAATTGCTCTATCATTTTTCCATCTAAATTTTTTGACAAAAATACTTAATTTCTTAAAGTAATTATCCATTCAGTGTCCTGATTTCCCCAATTTCTTTATGCCATATTAATGGTTACTTTGAACCGGAATCAAAATGATATCTACAAGTTGAAGTTGGTTGATATGCTCTTACATCTATTCATTCTGCTGCTCCACATTTTTTCTTTCAAATTTTCTGTTGAAAAAACTGAGTCATTTTTTTTTTTTTCAGAGCTTTCCACACGATTTGGCTGATTATGTCCAGGTAGTGTTGTTTAACATGTTCCTTTGCGGTCTGTGTTTTCTGAAAGCTCATAGTTAGATTGAGACAGGCTGCATCACTTTCAGGATTTACTTTTTTTGCAAGGCCACTTCACAGGTGATGATGTACCTGGCTTCTTTGAACTGACTTGCTTTGAGAAAGCTTTTAGTTTTGATGCGTTTACTGACTTTAATGTAGCATAATGTATCAAATACATTGTATTCCTATTCCTGTTTTAAATTGGTAATGTGTGAGCAGTGCCATTTTGGGTCCTGCAGGTCTTTAGGCGATTGAACTCCATGTAACTGCCACCATTAGTGTAAGATCTATACAGATAATCTTCCGTTCATCACCAGTATTGTTACTCTAAATAATAGTTCATAAAGGAAGTAGGAAAACATGATTGAATCTTTCCCTCTATCATTATCAAAATAATGGCTTGATTACTTAGCATCCTCCAAGGATGACCAGTGCACTTTATTTTTCTTGAATGCCTTTATAAGTTTTTGAATATAAACACACTTGAAATACTCCAATTCACTGCAATCTTTATTTCATTGTTGCTTAAATTGTGCCAACTGTGGCTGGTGGGTGACAACTCTAATTGGCTCTTGAGACACTTTCATGTGCTCTCAGTAGTTTCTGAAATCTCCTTTACTTTTCAGTATGATGAGATGATCCAGGGTACTCTTATATATTTCCTGGATCAGTCCTAGAATCAATAATTTCTTCACAGACTCCCATTCCTATTAATGGGAGCTGGCATTTAAAGACCACAGTCTAGCAGGGAATGCGAATTGCTACTGGGGTAGTCCTTGGTCCTAAGCCTTTTCAGTGGACAGAGCTATGAAATGATTTTTCTTAACGAATTTATGCCATGTCTTTGAATTCAAACTCATAACTGTAGGAAGGTTTTGGTACACAGTAGTACCCCCTTATCCATGATTTTGCTTTCTGTTGTTTCAGTTACCTGAAGTCAACTTCAGTCCAAAGTAATAAATGGAAAATTCCAGACAATAAAACAGTTCATAAGCTTTAAATTGCCACCTGAGTAGTGTAATGAAATCTTGTGCCATCACATTTCATCCTGCCTGGGACATGAATCATCCATTTGTCCAGTCTGTCCATATTATACATGCTTCCTGTTTCTTTAGTCATTCAGTAGCTATCTAAATTATCAGATTGACTGTCGCAGCATGGTTGTGCTTGAGTTCAGGTAACCGTTATTTTACTTAATAATAGCCCCAAAGTGAAAGAATAGTGATGATGGCATATTGTTACATTTGTTGTATTTTATTATTAATCATTGTTAATTCTTACTGTGCTTAATTTATAAATTAAAATTTATCACAGGTATGTATGTATAGAAAAAAACATAGTGTATACTGGATTCAGTACAATCCAAGGCTTCAGGCATCCAATGAAGGTCTTGGAACATACCCCCCATGGATAAGGAGGGGCTAGTATAACCTCAAACTCTTAAATTTGTTTCTTTTTCCTCTGCACCAAAAAGAAAAACAATCTCAGTTACCAATGGCACCAACATAATTTTTTATTTTCTTTGTTACACAATACACATGGAATTTCTTTGAATAACAAAACAAGTATTGCAACTGACAGCAAATGACAGCAAATGACTAAAAACAGTTTGAGGCTTTTTGTTGTTTTCTGTTTTGTGTTTTTGGTTTGTGTGTTCTGAGAGTAGATACTACTGGGTGAGTATGGTTAAGTTTTTGTACTTTAAAGTCACTTGAAATAGTTTCTTTTGGTGTGGTTAATGCATCAACTCAATATAGAGTCTGGCTGCTTTATTTCACATACCTTTTAATATTTAAGTATTGCTTTTTATTAAATTGTATCTTATAAATAGGTAAAATATACACAAGTTTCCAAAGGTAAATAAAAAAATCAAGATATAGCAGAGATGTATAGTTTCTATCCCTGTCACTTCTTTGTAAACTTTTTATTAGGTAAGATTTTATTTTTCATATTTTGGTGATGAATGAAACCATGCAATGCATACTTTTATTAAAAATTTTTGTTATTTTTTAATTGAATGCATAATGATTGTACAAATACATTGGGTAGATGTGATATTTTGGTATAATTCCATAGAAGTATAAGAAGATATCCTTTATTCCTTTTTATACATGCATAGTACTTCCTTGAGTGGGTTAATACAGTTAATTTGACCAGTGATCTAACAATTGGCTTTTAAGGCTTTTTCCCCCATTTCTCTGCCCTTAAAAATAGTCCTTCAGTGTACAGCATTGTACATGCTTTGCTAATATTAAATTTTTCCCTGTGTCCTAGTATGCCTGGTAAATTTGGTTTGCCATACATGATATTAATATATGGGCTAATTTAGGGATACAGATGATTTTATCTTTCTTCAAAGATAATTTTCATTTCTTTCTGGCAGCACTTAGAATAGAAATACATTACTTTCATCCCACCTTGGATTGTATCAATTCAAAGCTGATTTTAGTCTTAGTGAAGGCTGATTTAGACCTGGGTTGTCCTTTTTTTTAAGGCTGTAGTCCTCCATGGGTCCAAAATCAAATTCTTAAGTGATTACCAGGATCATTCTTCCTTGGCATTCACTGAAGCTTTGCAGAACTTCCTATAGTTCTGCTCATCTCTTCAGCCTGATGTCCCCTACTCTACACTGCACTTCTGGCCCTTTTAGCCCTCTGTTACTTAGCAATTTTCACATACTTCAAGGGAAAAAAACAATGCACTTCCCTTCTCTCTCGAATCTTGGATGTTAAATCCTGTCTTCCCTGATACTTCTCTGATTCCTTCAAATAGATGTTTCTTATTAAGATTTTCTATTTGGTCTTAGTAAAAGGGTTGAACTTATGCAAAATAAACTGTTACAGCTAGAAGTAGAAGTCAGTAACATAGTTTTTTTTTTATTTTTCATTTTTATTGATACATTGTAGTTGTACATATTTATGGAGCACAATCTGATGCTGATACATATTTATGTTGTATAATGATTCAATCAGGATAGTTAGTGTATCTATCACCTGTTGAATTTGCCATTTCTTTGTGATGAGAATATTTGAAAGTTCTTTTCTATTTTGTAATGTGCAATATTTTACTGTTAATAATAATCATCCCACTTGTGCAATAGAACACCAGAACTCATTCCTCCAATCTAATTGTTACTTTGTACCCATAGACCAACCTCTCCCTATCCTCCTCTGTCCTTTCTACTCCCCAGTCTCTGGTAACCACTGTTCTACCCATTGCTTCTATGAAACCAACTCCCCCGCTCCCTTTTTTTTTTTAGATTTCACATATGAGTAAGAGCATGTAGTATATGCCTTTCTGTGTATGGCTTATTTCATTTAACATGATGTCCTCCAGGTACATCCATGTTGTTGCAAATGACAAGATTTTATTCCTTTTTATTGCTGTAAAGTGCCTGATTGTGTATGTATACCACATTATTCCTTGTCCATTCATCCATTCTTTGGATGCTTAGGTTGCTTCTATATCTTGGCTATTTGTAAATAATGCTGCAATAAACATGGGAGTGCAGATATGGCTTCAACATACTGATTTTATCTCCTTTGGACATATACCCAGTAGTGAGATTGCTAGATCATGTGGCAGTTTTATTTTTAATTTTTTGAGGAAACTCCATACTGTCTTCCATAACAGTTTTACTAGCTTACATTCTCACCCGCAGTGTGTAATTGTTCCTTTTTCTCGACATCCTCACCAACGCTTGTTTTCCTTTGTCTTTTTGATAATAACCATTCTAACTGGAATGAGGTGTTACCTCATTGTGGTTTTGATTTGCATTTTGTGTTGATTAGAGATATTGAACATTTTTTTTTTCATTTACTTGTTGGCCATGTTAAGTCTTCTTTTTAGAAATGTATATTAATGTCATTTGCCAAGTTTTTAATCAGATTACTGGGGGGTTTTTTTGCTGTTAAGTTCCTTATATATTCTGGATATTAACACCTTGTCAGATGTATAGTTTGCAAAAAAAAGTTTTCTCCCATTCTATAGGTTGTCTCTTCACTCTGTTAATGGTTTCCTTGGCTGTGTAGAAGTTTTTTAGTTTGATATAATCCCATTTGTCTATATTTGCTTTTGTTGCCTGTGCTTTGGGAATTATATTAAAAAAAATCATTGCCTGGATGAATGTCATGGAGCTTTTCCCCTAGAAAAAGATTTCCCCTAGCTTCAGGTTTTATATTTAAGTCTTTAACCTATTTTGCATTGATTTTTGTATATGATGTGAAACAAAGATCTGATATCTTTCTTCTACATGTGGATATCCAATTTTCCTAGCAACATTTATTTGCAGAGACTGTCTTTTTCCCAATGTGTGTTCTTGATACCTTTGTTGAAAATCAGTTGGCTGTAGGTTCAGGAATTTATTTTAGGGCATTCTATTCTGTTCCATTGGTCTATGTGTCTGTTTTTACCATACTGTTTGGGTTACTATAGCTTTGTAATATATTTGATAGTCAGTGGTGTGATGCCTCCAGCTTTGTTCTTTTTGTTTAGGATTGCTTTGGCTATTCAGGGTCTTTTGTGTTTCTATATGAATTTTACTGTTTTTTATTCTATTTCTCTGAAGAATGTAATTGATATTTTGATAGAGATTGCATTGAATCTGCAGATCACTTTGGTACTTTGGGTAGTATGGGCATTTTAACAATATTAATTTTTCTAAACCAAGAACATGGATATATTTCCATTTATTTATGTCCTCTTCAATTTCTTTCATCAAACTTTGTTTTCAATGTAGAGATCTTTCACCCCTTGCTCCTTGATTAAGTTTATTTTTAGATATATTATTTTTGTAGCTATTATAAATGGAATAGTTTTCTTGATTTCTTTTTCAGATAGTTTATTATTAGCATACAGAAACATTACTGGTGGTAATATAGTTTTAAATAGAACTTTGATATATTAATGTTTAGTGAAGTAGTGGGGACATATTCTACAATGAGTAGAGTTAAAAACAGTAGTACCAACATATTATTTAAGGATTTTAAATGCAATCACAAAAAATGGGGAAATTGCTGGTCAAGGAAAGTCTATTTTTTCTTTTTCTTTTATTATTAATACAATGGTGAAAATGACAGCATGTCTATGTGATGATTGGAATGATCTAGTAGAAAGGAAAGAGTGATCATGCAGGAGAGATAGAAAGGCAACACTCTTAAAGAGGGAGGAGGGAGTGGAATTCATTGTGCCAGTAGAAGATTGGCCTCAGAGCACTTCACACATAAGCCAAGTGTTTTAACAGGAGGAAATGCAGACAATGTATGTATGGATACTGGTCGGTTGGTCCATCTGGTAGTGGACATAGAAGGAGGATATTCTCTTAATTCATTTTTTATTTGGTTGAGAAGTCAACTCTGGCTATGTGGGGCATAGGGCATAAAATACTTTGATGATTGGTTGAGAGAGAAGGTATAAGATAATCTTTTCAATGAGTGAAAAAGTAATGTGTCCAATGGCTTTCCAGGAAGTACAAAGGATTTCTGGGATATATGCTCACACAGTTAAAGTGGGATTGGCTAGTTTCTATGCTTCTCTCTCCCATAGTATCTGCTTGCAGAAAAGCATGATTAAGCAGGAGATGAATTAAATTAAGGTGAGAATTTTTTCTGGTGAGTACAATGGAGGTTAATAAGAGTCAAATGGTTTGAGAGTACTTAGTTTTTTAATAGGCAAGAATTTAAGTTGAGTAAATTATAAAATAGGTACACAAAATTGTGAGAAACACTGAAATGTGATTGGGTCAATAGATTGGATGCATCAGTTACATCAAAGAATTATTGGAGTGAGAGCATAAGGGGTAAATATATGAAAGACAAGAGTTGGTGCCCAAGTTAAAGGGTTTAGCATTTATATGCTCAGTCTGCCTCTACCCCATTCCCTAATCAGAATGCCCCCCAGCATGGTTGTGAATTCTAGTAAGCTTATGACTGTGATTTGCAGAAAGATCTATATTTGCGGAAGCTCAAAAAGCTCTGCTGTGGGCCTCTTCTTTGAAAGACCTGAACTAAGCAAGAGAAGACATTTTCCCACTAGATAAAAAGGGAGAATAGGATTGTACCTGCCAATGTGGTGGAGGTTCTTCCAAAACAGGAGTGGAAGAATAGATGTTGAGAGGAATACAGGTGTTCACTAGTATTCTAGGATAATCAGAAGCAGCAAAACTGTACAAAAAGTGAATCCTATTGAAGTCTAGACTAAAAATTGTGTATTAAATAATTTAAACAAAAATTTAGTTATGTTATTATCTTTAAATGGGGCTCAAAATTAAGCTTACTTTATATTTTAAAATATTAAATTTCTACCATATATTAGAATAAAATTGGTATTGATTCATCCTACCCACTAATAGCATGAGGTTATTTTACCCCTCTGGCATCCATAGCTTAATCATGAAGCCAATTGGGGAAAACAATTTCAGGGATTTATTGATTTTTCTCAGTGATGGTTCTTATAGTCTTTGAACTTCAAATAATTTTCTTTTGAAATGCTTATCATTTTTTTCATCCTTGTTGAGTTTTCTTTTTCTCAATTTTTAACTGATCTCACTCTGGCAGTGTTTTGGGGTGTGCTTCAAGCAATTCTTCATCAACACCCTCCTGGAATTCCTAGCTCCTACATCATTTGCAAGATCTACAAATTTCAAATTATAAATTTAAATGCATATTTAAGTTTTATATTCATATACTTCATAATATACCATCATCATTAATATATAGAAGACACCTTTCTTCCTTCCTACCTGTCTGCACCCTTGCCTTTCATTCTTCTTCCCTTTCACCTTATCCCACTCCTATTCTTTTTCACACCTGGACAAGTATTCAGATATATTTGACTATATCTTTTATATTTTCAAAATGTGTATTTTTATGAGAATCTATTTTGATTTGTATAAATGATGTTGAATATCTCATATTTTGTTTCCTTTTGTTTGCTTTTCTTTCTGTGTTTTAGGTTCCAGCCATGTTGTTACGACTTTGCTTCTAACTGTTGCAAAGTACTCATTGGTGTGCCATGTTAGTTTCTATCTATCTACTTTTTAAGGTATGGATAACCAGACAGTCTCATTACCTCCAACTTCCATCAATTCCAAGACCCCACAAATAAGAATTTAATGGAGGCTATTATGCCTCTTCACCTTAGAGTGGGATTGCTGCATTTTAGAATACCTATATACTTCTATATACTTAGTTGACTAGGTCAAATGGCACCAGTCTATGCTCCCACCAATAATGCAGAAAGCATCCTACATCCCCTGTCTCTGTCATACTCAGAATTATCCAACAGTCTAATTTGTTTTGCAATCATTTTAATTTTGTTTTGTATTTAAACTTCACTGTATTCATATTTTCAGGAACTGATCAACTAAGTCTTTAAAGGGCTGGACTGGGATAGAAATGTGAGGAGTATTTGAGTCTGGAAAATATTTTTCAGTCATGTAGCCAATTTTTTACAGCTGCTATTTCTCAAAGCAGCCTTATAACTGCAGGGGGCTAAAAACTGTAATACTCAGATAAGGAGGACACTGAAGATAATAAAGCAAAGAAAAGGCAGAGTTGAAGGCAACTGCCTCTTGGTATATGGGGAAAGCTCCTGGTATTTTCTATACCTCCATTCCACTTTGCCTCAGTAGACACTAGAAGAAAAATCATTTTACCTGGACCTCATAAATGTAAGAGGTCCTAGAGACATTTTTGTAACACATGTAAGCTTTCTTGGGGCTTCATTGGACAATTTCAGGAGAGGGATTTAGGGAAAACATTTTACGTACAGCTAATAAAATATATAGAAGGCTCAACAGGTTCAAATTTAGAACATTGCCATAGGTGATACATTTGTACTCATGGGAGGGTAAATCTAACACAGGAACTAATAGTATTTTGAGCACTCATTATTTTCTGCATGAATACTTTGTTAGGTGTATTCATACAGAAAATTTCTTTGGAGACTCACAACAGCCATCTAAGTCATATCTTCTTAACCTTGGAAGTAGTTGACATTTTGGGTCAGATAATTCTCTGTTTGGGGTGTGGCAGAGGAGTCCTGTACATTGTAGGATGTTTAGCAGCAATCCTATTCTCTACTCACTAAGTGCCAGTAGCACTTCCCCCAGTTGTGATAACAGAAAATGTCTCCAGACATCCCAGATGTCCCCTGGAGGGAAGAATTACACCCAATTTAGAACCACTGCTTTAGGGTAATGATCATCGTCTCTATCTGTTAGGTGAGGACGCTGAAGTTCACAAAATTTCAGTGACTTGGTCGTATAGCAAGGAAATATAGAAGATGGGATTTGATGCCAGACCATGCTTACTTAAAGGCCCCTGATATTTTCCTTATTCTATACTGCCACCAACAACAATAATATTATCTCATATTCATAGAGTTTAGTTGTTTTCAACCAGCATTTCTAATCCTCTAATATTGTACGCAAGAAAGTTATAACACAAAAACAAAACCACACAACAGGTGATTGAAACATTCTCTCTCCTCCACACTCGTTTCCAGTTCCCTGGAGAGTTGCCATAGTGTGCATGAGTTTTCAATGATTATATATACATATTAAGTTGCTTAATATTCACCATCTTTAAAGATAATAAAGTCAATTGTTATTTCTCTCCTTTTATAAAAAGAAATGGGGGATCTAATTACACTCAAGATCTTGACAGAGACACATTAAGAAGCCAGGTCTTCAAAATCTTGAAACCCTATTCTTCCAACTGTATCACACTGGCTAGGTGGTAACCATCATATTTGATATTAAGAATATACAAGAAAGATTAGGTTTTCACTTTTCAAACAATTATATTAGCTTTATTTTACCATAACCCTAAAATACCAAAACTCATACACATGCCAAAAGTTAATACAATTTGGGAGGCCAACCCTCATTTTATTAAAAAACACACACATAAAAGTAATGTCAAGCAAATTCTTGTAATGTGGGCCTGTTACTTTCTTTATATTTGGTACATTTGCCCTAATTCCTTTTTAGTTTCAGGTCACAATTACCACTGTTTATTTCCAGGACAACATTATTTATGGGTTGAACTCCCATCAAGAGAGTCTCCTTTCTCTGTCAGCAATAGCTTAATGAAATAGCCTTTCACCTTTTGAGACAGGCCTTTAAATTTTCTCTGTACAAATGGAAGTGCTGTAGGTCATTTTCTTCTAATTGCTTCTGGACAAGGATTGACAGGCCACCATATACTTTAACTTGATTGGCAGATTTTTCTCAGAAGTAGTCCAAGCCTAACCAGCAATTTCAGAATAAGATTCAGATGTCTTGTCAGAGCTTGGTGGTAAAAATTAGCATTATTCTGAGTTCTCCCAAAGAATTATTTTTAAAAGAAATAGAAGCATGCTATAATTATTTAATATCAGATATGATGCTTTGTTTAACTAGCCCATACTTTTGGTAAGTTGCTTTATAGCTGTCATTTGGTGCCTACTTAATAATCCTAAAGTGAGAAACACATGAAGGGAAAATACTTTTGAGTTGAGATTATTTTAAATTATATTTTTAAGAAATATTGAGATCAAAATTATTAAGGGTAGAAAAATATTTTAAAAATATTTATATATATTACATTGTTGTCATAATCTATAAGAAATGGCTTAGGGTAATAAGTAAATCCATTAACACTTTTTCTCTGACAGAAACGTTTCTTTTCTTTTTGACTTTTTGCTTTTTCTCAGTATTTGACTTAATATTACAAACTGTCAAGTGATCCTGCTAATTGAACTTCCTATGATATCTACCTTCACTTTAGATTAGATCTTCTAAGGCACATTCTGAAAATGATAGAATTAGAATTAGATATTCGTTTTCTTTAAAAGAAGATCAAAGTCCTTGAACTGCTTACTCCTATGTATTTTAATGTCCATCGCATGTCATAGAACCTCTGAAAAACTCAACTGTAATACTGAGAAGACAGTGAGCGAAAAAAGGTAAATGGCATCTTATTATGATGGGAATAGTTTTGCTTGCAGACCCCATGGGAGAGTTTTAAGGATGCCCAGTATGGGCATAAAAATACCATATTTTTAGAATCCACACTTTAGACTGAAATTTATATCCCATTGGAAGCCAACGTGTTTTTTCATTTGAAACTACTAAACTAATCACTCTGAGGGTAACATCAAAAATGTAGGTTTGGTCTTGGTCTGAGACTATATTTTATTACTTTTTTATTCAATGGTTTTATTTTATCTCCTGTAGAAAGGTTTATCATATACTTAGGCTAACCCTGCCACTCGCAAGAGTATTGTGGGGATGATACGTGTGGGGTAGAGAATAATTTTTTCTTAATAAGACCCTGAAGATTGCTGAACCACAAAATAAGTGCAATTCCATCAAAGATCAAAAGAGAAAACCACCAGTATTTATGTTGTGGTTTTCAGAAATATTCTCTTCATCTACCCATTTGTTAAGTGGAGAGCAGCATGCTGAAAGATGAACCAGAGGGCCAGGTGAAATGAAGCTAAAAATCGTAAACTGCCATTTGAGTCCATTAATTTATTAAAGTTTTATATAGGAGGCAGTCATGCCATTGAGAATTTTTTTCAAATAGAATATTGCTTGTTTGTCATACTCCCTTATTCCAATATTCCTGGAAATATGTGAAAGAATGACAATTACTCTTACTACCAATTTTTATGAATCGAGCTGACGTAACAGTAATTTTATTGATTATTTTATACAGTTTATGCATATTTTCATCCCTAAATAGCAAGATCCCTGACCTTGTGCTTACCTTACCTAGATTATGGCAGTCATATTTATGGCTTGGCTTTCGATTTGTACATCTTTTTGGAAATTTGCAGCTAAAGTTTAAGTCAGAATCACCTAAAGATCACCTTTAAAATGTACCTGCTTTGAATAGGGGGAAGGAAATCTTCTAAAACTGATTTATGTGAATAGCTGTACAACTTGGTAAATTTGCTATAAATCATTTAATTGTTCACTTAAAATGGAGTAATGGCATGGAATGTAAATTGTACTTCAACAAATTTGTCAAAAAAAAATGTACCTGCTTTGATTCTTTCCTAAACAATCAGAGTTTGTATTTTTCAAAACCTCAAAACCCTGAGTTAGATAAGCTTCTCTAATGTTCATGTGGATAACCCCCTTGTCTATTTTACACCCACCTTTTTGCAATCCGTGAGACATGTAAGGCAGCATAGACCTCCTCAGTGGTTTGCTGGCACTCCTTGTTGTTTCTGAAACCCACTACTCAGGAACTCCCAAACACTCATCACCACCTCTAAGGGAAAGGGCCTTTAAACACATTCTCACCAGATAGGATTTCACTTCCTGTTTCCTTAGGAAGTCATTTCCTTCCACCAACCCCATTCTTTACCTCATGAGAATACTTACAATTCCAGGGTATATGTACTGTTTACCATATTGTGATGTTACATGGATCATCCTCAAGGAACATGAAAACTATTTCCTAGACACTTTAAAGATAATGGAGAACAGTTTTTAATGTGGCTGATGTCAGAATCCCCTCCTGGGGAGCCCCACCTGTAATCAAACAATGCTTCAATTTGCTAAGACTTGTAATTGAAGTGGTGGTGTGTGGGTGAGTTGGAATGCAGCGCTGTGGGTAGCATATTAAGGCCTGTCTCAATACTTTTCCTGGAAAAAAAAATAAAATTCATCAAATACTGTATCGATCACTAAGAAGCTTGCTTGACAGATTTATTTGTTTTAATTTGGGAGATAGAAATGAATAAATGATAGGTACTACCTATTGGTGGCTGAGGGCAAACACATAAACGGCCTGTGTATTCAGGGTCTGGACAGTGAGCTGATAGGAGAGACCTGAGATACTTAGCTTTGCAAAAACGAAGCTTTAAGACAGTGTTTCGTGATCAACATGGTATACATACAAAGTTGTATTCCACCAGGCTCCCATGGTAAGTACAGAAATCAATATGTCCACTTGGCTTTGCTGTAGCTGGAACCAGCTGCCAGGTGCAAAAGAGAAACTTACAAGGCCACCGTTGGTGTTCTTCCATGCAATGTGGCAGACATTGAAGTGTGTGTAAAAAACACATCTGTTGTTAGAAGAGAGATATTCCTTTTGATCTTGTTCCTTCAGGTATCTGTGTCCTTTTTTGCTTGTTTATTTGAGCTAGTGGGTAAATAATATAATAATTATGCACATTAGCCCATATCCTTATAATCCTCCATTTTCAGTATTATTCATATTTTATAGATAAAACTGAGTTCATGTGATTAACTGTACACCTCGGTAAATCCACTGAAAATCATTTAATTGTACACTTAAAATGGAGTGTTGGTTGTACGTAGATACAGTTGGAGCACTATGTATGTACTCTCTGGACTACTTTGACAGAGTAGGTTTTT
>CAUYMX010039736.1:0-20497 GCA_963573855.1 Lepilemur septentrionalis | reverse complement strand
GTGAAGGTATGGAAAAAGATATTCCATGTAAATGGAGATCAAAAGAAAGCAGGTGTAGCCATTCTCATATCAGATAACATAGACTTCAAATCAACAATATTAAAGAAAGACAAAGAGTGTCATTATATAATGTTAAAGGGAGCAATTTATCAAGAAGACATAACAATTCTGAATATTTATACACCTAACACAGTTGCACCCAGATTCATAACACAAACCCTACTAGATCTAAACAAAGAGATGAACAGCAGCATCATAATTGCCAGTGACTTCAACACCTCATTAACAGAACTGGACAGATCCTCCAAGCAGAAAATAAATAAACACTGGACTTAAATTGGATTCTAGAGGAAATGGGCCTGACAGACATTTACAGAACATTTTACCCCAAAGCTACCAAATATACATTTGCTTCATCAGCACATGAAACATTCTCTAAGATAGATCACATCTTAGGCAACAAAACATGTTTCAACAAATACAAAAAAACAGAAATTATACCATGTATCTACTCAGGGCACAATGGAATAAAATTAGAAATCAACTCCAATAGTAACACTCAATTATACACAAACTCATGGAGATTAAACAACCTACTTCTGAATGATTATTGGGTGAAGGAGGAAATTAAGGTGGAAATTAGAAGATTCCTTGAACTAAAGGACCATCAAAGAGGACACAAGTTATCAAAATCTGTGGGATTCAGCAAAAGCATTCCTAAAGGGAAAATTCATAGCCTTAAATGCCCGAATCAAAAAGACAGAAAGATCAATTATGAGAAATGACATTGAAGAAACAATAAAAAATCTTCCAATAAAAAAAAATTCTTGGACCAGATGGTTTCACAGCTGAATTTTACCAGATCTACAAAGAATTGGTACTCATACTGCAGAAATTATTTCATAACATTGAGAAGGAAGGAATCTGCCCTAATTTATTCTGTGAAGACAGTATCACCTTGATACCAAAGTCCAGAAAGGACAAAACAAAAAAAGAAAACTATAGACCAATATTCCTCATGAATATAGATGCAAAAATTCTCAATAAAATTCTAGCAAACTAGCAGCATATCAAATACTCCACCAGGATCAAGTGGGTTTCATCTCAGGGATGCAAACATGGTTCAATATATGTAAATCAATAAATGTGATTCACTACATAAACAGAAGCAAAAACAAAGATCATATGATCATCTCAATAGATGCAGAAAAAGCATCTGACAAAATTCAGCACCTTTTTATGATAAAAACTCTTAACAAAATAGGCATAGATGAAATATACCTCAAAATTATAAAAGCCATATATGACAAACCCACAGCCAACATCATACTGAAGGGGGAAAAGTTGAAAGCATTCACACTCAGAACTGGAGCAAGACAACAGTGCCCACTGTCACCACTTCTATTCAACATAATGCTGGAAGTCCTAGCCAGAGCAATCAGGCAAGAGAAGGAAATCAAGGATATCCAAATGGGAAAAGAGGGGGTTAAACTATTGTTCTTTGCTGATGATACGATCTTATATCTAGAAAATCCCAAAGATTCCACCAAGAGATTCCTGGAATTCATAAATAAATTCAGCAAATCTCAGATTACAAAATCAACCTACATAAATCAGTAGCATTCCTATACAGCAACAACAGTCAAGCTGAGACTCAAATCAAAGACTCAATATCTTTCACAATAGCTACAAAGAAAAAAAAATACCTAGGAATATATTTAACAAAAGAGGTGAAAGATTTCTGCAAAGAGAACTATGAATCACTGTGGAAGGAAATTGCAGATGATGTAAAAAAATGGAAAAACATATCATGCTCATGGATTGGCAGAATTAACATTGCTAAAAAGTCCATACTACCCAAAGTGTACATTACAGATTTAATGCAATCTCTATCAAAAACCAAAGTGATTTTTTGCACATATAGAAAATAGAATTTTATGCTTCATTTGAAACCAGAAAAGAGCCCAAAATAGCCAGAGCAACCTTAAGCCAAAGCAACAAATCTGTAGGCATCTTTTCACTAGACTTTAAACTATACTACAAGGCTATAGTAACCAAAACATCATGGTACTGGCACAAAAATAGACACATAGACCAATGGAACAGCACAGAGAACTCAGATGGAAAACCATCCACATATTGCCATTTGATCTTTGACAAAGTAGACAGCAATGTACACTGAGGAAAAGAATTACTATTCAATAAATGGTGCTGGGAAAACTGGATAGCCACATGTAGAAGATTGAAACAGGACCCATATATCTCATCACTCACAAAAATTAATTCAAGGTGGATAAAAGATTTCAAAGTAAGGCATAAGAATTGTAGAATAAGAGTTTGGAAAAACTCTTCTAGATATCAGCCTAGGCAAAGAATCTATGAAGAAGACCCCAAGGGCAATCACAGCAACAACAAAAATAAATAAATGGGACTTGATTAGATTAAAAAGGTCTGCATAGCCAAGGAAACAATCAATAGAACAAATAGACAACCTACAGAATGGGAGAAATTATTTGCATGCTATATATCCAATAAAGGGCTAATAACTAGAATCTACAAAGAATCCAAGGAAATCAGCAAGAAAAAAAATCAAACTACCACATTAAAAAGTTGGCAAAAGACATGAACAGAATCTTTTCAAAAGAAGATAGACTAATGGCCTGTAAACATATGCAAAAATGCTCAACATCGCTAATCATCAGAGAAATGCAAATCAAAACCACAATGAGATATCACCTAACCCCACTGATAATGGTTTTTATCTAAAAGTCCCAAAACAATATATGCTGGCACGGATGCAGAGAGATAGGAACACTTATACACTGTTGGTGGGAATGAAAACTAGTGCAACCTCTATGGAAAATAGTATGGAAATTCCTCAAAGTACTAAAAGTAGACCTACCATTTGATCCAGCAATCCCACTAGTGGGTATTTACCCAAAGGGAAAAAAGACATTTTATAAAAAAAAAAAAAGACACCTGTACTTGAATGTTTATAGCAGCACAATTCACAATCGCAAAGATGTGGAATCAACCCAAGTTCCCATCAATTCATGAGTGGATTAAAGTGTGATATATGTATACCATGTACTACTCAGCCATTGAAAAACTAAATTAATACCTGTTGCACCAATCTGGGTGGAACTAGAGACCATCCTACTAAGTATCTAAAGAATTGAAAATAAACATGATATGTACTCACTATTAAATTGAAACCAACTAATCAGCAGTCACGTGCACAGATGGAAGTAAAACTCAACGGAAATCGTGCAGGTGGGTGTGGGGAGGAGGAGATGGGTGAAATCACACCTAATGGGTACAGTGTTCACTATCTGGGTGATGGGCACACTTATAACTTTTACTTGAGCAGTACAAAAGCAATCCATGCAACCAAAACATTTGTACCACTGTAATATTCTGAAATAAAAATTTAAAAACAAACAAAAAAATAAAGGTCTTTCATATGCTGTGTCATGCTTCCTTTCAGAGAGAAGGGAACGATTTCCATGAGTACTAACAGTGTATGAAGATGCCACATAATCTTCTTTTTAAATAACCCTGGAAAAGATCATGAAGTTCCCACTGTCCAATATCTGAGTTTTATCAGAGACTTCTTTTCACAATACTAAGACTGGAGCCCTGAGCCCCTCTGAGGGAGAGAGTACACTTTCTAAAAGAAGGCATCTAGGCTGTGGAGGACTTGTGATTTTGCCTTGGCTGGGGCCAAGTGTTTCTGGGCAATTTTTCCTTCATAGCCCCAAATTGCAATCCAGAATGAGCCAGCATCAAGCCTCAAAGTGTCCCTGCAGTAATGGTACACAGCACTGGCCTACAGCCTCCTGCCACCCTGTGTCTGGACAGACTGTGGCCCCAGGACAAATGATACACATACCTGCCCCGCAGCTCTGGCTTTAGTCTCTGGGATCTGGTAGCTCCAGCTTCAGGAAGATGATGAGAAGGACCAAGGTGAGGCCCTGAGGGTGAGTGGTGGGCTTTAAGGGCTTGTTTCCAGGAAAGAGAGAAGGTAGGTCTTTGCCCCTTCAGGAGTCCTGATGAGGGAGACAGAGTAGCGTCAGCAAAGGCTGGGGCACCTGTGGCCTGAGAAGTTCTCCCAATACTGCTCTAACTCCACATAGTTTCCATTTATTCCTAGCAGACAAAGAACTCCTCCTACCCTTAAGCTACGTGGGACAGGAGGTGGGGCAGAGGAGTGGGAACTGGAGGCCTATTTGGACATTTTCCCTGGATTTGTTTAAAAACAGGTCCTCGACAAGGATGATCAAGTCCCACAAGCTGATCTTCCAAATCAATGGAACCAACACAAATGCTTATGCCCACTGGGCCAGACTGGGCCAAGGAACCTGCTCTAGGAAATATCAGTGGGCCCTGATGAGAGCTGCTGGCTTGGGACGAGGATGCACGGCCACAAGTGGGGTAGTGTCAGGCAGTGGTTCTTGAGGTGTGGTCTGTGGACCAGCAGTGTGTACATCATCTGGGAGCTTATCAGAAGTGTGACTTCATGGCCTCAGGCAAACCTCCAGAATGGGAATCTCTGGGGTGAGGCCTGGAAATGGGCGTTTCTACAAGTCCTCCAGGTGATCCTTATGCATGCTCGAGTTTGAGATGCGCTAATGCAAGATACGGGGACGTAAGCTTTCAGTTTTGGCTTCATCAGCCATCCTGTGGGACAACAGGCAAGTCACTTTATCTCTTTTGGCTACATATAAGGATAAGTATGTGGTACTTTTTGCTACAACTCTCTCCTCATTAGTATCATCATCTAAAGAAGGTGTGTGTGTACATGTATATGTATACATATGTGTGTGTGTGTGCATGTGTGTGGTGTGGCTAGTTTGGCTTGATTCTCCCTTTTTCTTGCCCTTCTTCTCCCATGAGAGGATAAAGATAAAGCTTGTTGGGAATACAAGTTGTGAGTCAAAGCCGACCAATGATGCTTACTGCGCAGTCTGCTGGGGAAGTGGATCTCAAGCTTCCCCCAGGCGCTGCCCGCAGTTCCCAGCAGGCTGACAGGTTCCCCTGGAGAACAAGGAGATAGGTCCTTACAGACAGGAGCACAGATGAAATGCCAGTTTGGATTGGGGGTGATTTCTATCAACTTTATCACTTTGGAAAATGCCCATTCCAGCTTGAACTACTTTTTCTTTTCTCTTAAAATTAACTGGTTGAGCTCATGCTTCAGTGAAACATTGCCAACTGGGTTTTAAGGACTATTAAGGGTTCAGCAAATTAGTGAGGTCCATTTGTTTTGGGGTAGACCCTGGAGCCAGTGTGCATGGGTCTCAATCAGGCTCTAACAATTATAAATGAGTAACCTCGGGCAAGTCCCTTAACCTCTCCATGCCTCAGTTTCCTCATCCACAAAATGGGAATAATATTAATGGTAACTACCATGGAGTACTGTTGTGAGGGTTACACGGGTTAGTACATGCCAAGCACGATGAATACAGCTTTGCACGTGTTGGCTCCGATCATTGTTCAGGTCAGTTTTATTCAAGCCTCTCCTCTGCTCAGATTCAGACTCACGTGGCTTCTGTGAAGCTCAGCCTTGCTGGGGACAGGGCTGACAACTTTTTCCTGTTATTTCTATGGCAGGATCCAGCTGCATTTGGAGCTAACTGCCTCTCATTTGTTTGTGAGGTAACTGCTTTCTCTCTTTTCATTTCCCTCTCCCTTCCCTCCGATTTCCATTTCTTTTGTGAAATGGTTAAAGTGCTTGACATAATTAGCTGTTAATTGTTAGCAGCTGTACCCATTATCAGTTTAATGCCTAATTAATTGCAACAATTAATGCTGCCTGTCCTGTCTTAGGAACTATTGATGAGGGAAGGCTGGCGTTGTTGAAGTTATATCTTAATTAATTTACCTCCAATTTTTAGCATTTAACAAAAAATCCTAAATTGGGGGCTGTTGTCCTCATATGAGTAACCGATGAGCAGAATGTCTCAGTGCAGTGTGCGGTGGCCTGGGTCTACCCTGTGCAAGTCGAGTGTCCCTCAAAGGCAGCACCCGCCATCAGGAAGTGGAGCTTCTGGCAACATGGCAGGGTGCTGTGTGCAAACGCACTCTTCTCTGTAAATTTTCTGTGCTGCCCTATTCGGGGAAAGTGACATGCCAAGAGACTCAAGAGCAAGTAGGTTCCTCTACTACACTTTGTTCAAAATTGCACTGGAGCACATACACCATTGTAGGTGACTATGGGAATTGACCTGGGGGTGAGCATGTGCAGAGCAAGACTGTCTGGGTCATGACCGTGTCCCCAGCACCAGTAGGATGTTCAGTAACCCATGGCAGGGAAAACTGAGTGGATGAGTCCTATCCTCCACTTCTCCCATGAGCCAGGCTTGGTGATACATGCTTCATACACATTTTTTTTCTAATTCTCACAATAACCCTGCAAGGTGAGCATTATTTTCCTTTCTATCACCATTCTGTGCACAAGGAAACCAGGATTCGTAGAGGTTAAGTAACTGGCAAATGATGGGATTATAGTTCAAACATACATGATTCCAATTCCAACCTAGGCTTGCCACCTTGCTACCTTGCCTTTCTTTGAATGAATGAATGAATGAATGAATAGGGACATCTTTTTTCACTGTGATCAGAGGTGATGAGTTTACTTTTAGAGCCTTGGGACCTTACTACATTCCTCTGGGCAATCCTACTGTCAGTCATCACAGAAAGAGGCCAATCCTGGTACAGGAGATGGAGGTGGGACAGGTGGGCTTGACTTGGCAGTGGATATAAAGGCAGGTGGCAGAGGCAAGCATGAGAAGCAAGTTCGTCTCGTTTGGCCAGGAGGAGTCAGGAAACTACCTATGCCCAGGGAGGTGCACTCCAGGGTGCTTTGTGCAAGACAGTAATCTTGTCCCTGCAGCATGACAGCAGGCCAGGACCTAGGTGGGAGGCACCACTACTAAGGTTCCACTGTAGTCATAGGGCTTAAGCTCTGGGAGGAGCCGTGTTTAATGTCCAGGCATGGTAGGCTAAAATAACAGCTCCCAAAGATACCCATGTCCTGGTCCTTGGAACACGTGAATGTTATTTTATATGGCGAAATAAATATTTCTCAAGATCTTTATTAACCTATCACTTTAACACATGTGATTAAGGATCTTAAGAAAAAGAAGTTATCCTGGATTATCTAGGTAGGCTCTAAAAACAATCTCATGTGACCTCACACAGAAGAAGATGGGAAGGTAATGTGTACAGAGGCAGAGATTTGAGTGATATGACCACAGCCAAAGAAGGCCGGCAGCCACCAGAAACCGGAGAGGCAAGGAAGGGTTCTCCCCTAGAGCCTCTGGAGTGAGCAGGCCCTGTCAACACCTGATTTCAGCCCAGTGACACTGATTTTGGATTTCAGGCCTCCAGAACTCCAGAACTACTAGAAGAAACTTCTGTTATTTTAAGTTATCAAGTTCATGGTAATTTGGAGGGTAGCCAAGGAAAAATAACATATCAAATTTAAGTTTTCCTTGTTATAATCTCTTTACATTAGCTCCATATCTTTAGCAAAGTTTGTTAAGCATTAAAAAAAATAAAAGAACATAAAAAGAATTAGTGATGGGAACTGGAGTTTCTCGTTTTCAGAATTATCTAGTTGAGAAACTCTTGGGGTAAATATAATGAGTCAGAACCCATTGTAGTGACTTCAGGGTGGTAAATTTAAGAGTAAGTGTGAATACGTATTTAAGAAAATCCTGAAATGCTATAGCTTAAACAAAAGACAAGTTTATCTTTTTGCATAAACCAAGCCCAGAATGAGGCAATCCCAGGCTGGTGTGGCAGCTCCCCAGAATTGTCAGGGACCAGGCTCCAGTGCATCGTCATCATCTTCATAGTCCAAGATGACTGCCAGAGTTCCAGACATCGCATCTGAATTCTAGAAGCAGGATGGAGAAGAATACAGAATGAAGGGTCCACCCTTGCACTCTCAGGGAGGCTTTCAGGAAGTTTCTCACACATTTCTTCTTACATCTCTTTGCTTAGAAATTAGTTTCATGCCGATACATCTGCAATGGACCATTGGAATTGAACTATTTTACTTGGGTGACAATATTCCCAGCCAAAAAAAAACCAAAAAAAAAAAAAAACCCAAACCCCCCCCCCCCAAAAAAGTTTCTCTTAATAAAAAGAAGGGAAAATGGATATTTGGAGGCAACTAGCCATTTCTATCTCACCAATTATTCAAGTTCTAGAGTTCTGACAGTGACTGGGAGGGAGAGGGATCAAATTATAATTAACTGACGTGAAGTTTTATTATTTTTTGCTTTTTTAAAGACTTCTCCTGGAGTAGATTTTGGTTCTGATGCTACAGTGTAGTCTGATGTTTGTTTATAAGCTGGGAAGCATCCAGGCAAGAGTGGATAGAACGGCTACGGGTCTGAAAACCATAAGAAACTGGAGAGGAAACAGGTTGTTTAGGTGGAGAAGAGATGTTTTTGGGTAAGGACAAAGTAATCTGTTTTCAAATATATTCAGGGCTATCCTGTGGATGCGAGAGAGAACCACATCTGTGATAAGACAGAAAGGGAAGCGGGTGGAAGGGAGGCCAATTTTAGCTCAATAGGGGAAAGAAATTTCTAACAACAGAAAGCCGGCACAGGCACAGCTGCCTCATGGGGACGTGACTCTATCACCGGGCTGAGAGCTGTTGGGGTGCTCGGAATGGTTGGGGTGCTGGGGTGGTCCTGGGTGAGAGGCTGGACTCCTTGACATCCCTTCTGATCACATGACACAGGGGGAGTCACGGGAGGCCCTCCAGGAGCTTGTCAGAGATCGCAGTGGAGGACACAGTACTGTGGGGGTCTGTGTCTAATTAAGAGTCAAATGAATGAGGCTGTCAGGGAGGGAGAACTTTCCATGCCCCAGGATAACAAAGCTACAGTTGTTGCTGGGCAAAGGCCTGGAGGTCTGCGTCAGCCTCCCAAGGAAAGAATGTCGGGAGTGTGGCTCAAGCTTGGAGCTGAGCCCTGAACTAGAGGGTCCAAGGAGGGAGGAGGCCAGAAAAATGGCATGGCAGAGGCCTCATTTTATTTGACTCCTGCAGCGCTGAACTTGGGAGGGGCAGTCAGCCAGTTCCCAGCATCTTCTGAGACAAGCCTGGTGACCGGAGGGTCTCAAGGTCAAAGGCAAGGGCCAGAGGGGAAGAAGAGGCCTGGATCTTTTCTCTGAATCTAACATATGGAATTAAAATCTAAAACCTGCAGACTAAATGCTGAAATATCTCCAAGGGGGTGTGACTCAGTGCACGACTTAGGCTGATAATTGCGTGGATGTTTGGATCCTGTCGGCTCCACTGTGCGGTGCTCATAGGTAATGCGTGAGCAAGAGCTGCCTCTCCAGCCAGAAGAAGCACATGACTCACCTGCCATGAAGTGGTGGCTCACCCCACTGGGGTAGCATACCGAGAACAGGAAACACGCACGAGGCTCTGTCTTACGGACTTGGGTTGGTCTGGCCTGTTTTGGTCGCAAGTGGCAGGAGCCCCCTCAAACTAGCTTGAGCAGAAAGGGAAATGTCCTGGCTCCTAGATGTAAATCTGGATGTAAATTTACATCCTACTAGATGTAAATCTGGCACAGTGGACCCAGGGCCTCGCTCTATGCCGTTGGGGCTCTCCTCCCCTACTCCCCACCCCCCGTCCCCCGGCTTTGATTGTTGCACACTGGCCTGGACTCTCCTACTTCAGTCTCCTAGAGGAGATGGTTCAGGGAGCTCCAAGTGCACAGCTCACATTCCAGCTATGCTGTGTCTTCATCTCCCTTCTGTCCTTCAGCCAGAGGCCAGCTGTCTCCTAGACGATTGTCCTGATCAGAGGGTCTTTGGAAACAGGAAGGCCCTTAGCAGGGAGCTTGTAGACAAGTCACAGCGTGGTTCTCGGGACCTGCCATGCTCTCCTTCTTCAGCTCCCCAGGAGTCTGGGAAGGTTAATTTGTTTATGCTCAACCAGGCACCTTGCCAGCATCTCTGTTGTCAGTGCCAGGGCCCTTTAAGGGCTTAATGTCGCGGCTGCTCCCAAGCCCTGGATGGGAGTTTCAGCCAAGGAACTCGCAACACATCTTGCAGAGTGGGCCTGAGCTCCGCAGTCTTCCTGTCTTGCCTTAGCCTGACCCCAGACCCTGCAAGCTCTGGACCCAGGCATGGCCTTGGTCCCTTTGCTTGGTGCCTGAGGAAGGCCTTTAGTCTCAGCCTGCAGCTGTGGTGCCTGGAGCCTACCTTTGGAATCATCCCAACAAAAAAAGCTTGGACCTCTCCCCTGGAGGAAGCCGTTTTGACAAATGCTCAGATGCCTTTTGTTCCTTCTCAGGCTGTATTGCAGGGTCGCACCCCCTGTGCTTGCCTAAAAACATTTGAGTCTGAGGTTTTCTTTTGGGCTGAGACCAGGGGCACAGAGAATTTAAAGGGACTGGACCGATTTATCAAGCAAGAGTGATCTCAGTAAGACTCGACTTCTAGGTTGTCACCATGCGTCTCTGATTCTCACCTGCAAGAATTGGGGTTCCTATTTGTAAGCAATGGAAGCGGATTCTCACTGATTGAATGGGAAAGATTTAGTGAAAGGATGCTGGGTGCCTGACAGAGTCAGTGGAGCTTAGGGAACCTGGCTCGAGGCTACACATCCAGAGTAATGTTTCATTACATGCGGCAGACCTGGCCTAATGGCAAAACTGCTGTGGCTGTCACTACCACCAACCGGATTTGCTACAAGTTGCCCAAAACCTGACTATCGCTGCCACTACTGCCTTCAGTGACCATGCCACATCTGGCCCAGCACTGTCACCTGCTTGTGTCTTAGCTGCAAAGGAGGCCGGGGAAGTGACTGCTCTTGCTTCCACCTTTGGGAGGCAGGATCCACAGGGCGGGAAGTTCATCAAATGTAAGAAGGGCGTTTAAAGGTGCCGGGAAGCCAGGAACCTTGACAACGGCGCACTATACCAGCTGTGTCAGGTGTGGACCTGCACCCTGAGGGGAGACAGCTTCCATTTCCGTGCAGGGTGCTGCCCGAGAGGTGATGCAGTGACCGCACCCTCAGACAGGAGTCATGGAGGAGGTGAGGCCTCCAGGGCCAGGTCACCAGTGGGAAACACAAGTGCCTGGTGCAGCCCTGGGGGGATGAAGGCCTGCAGGAGGGTTGCAGTGATGACGTCTTGGATCTTTCCCGTCTGCATCTCCAGGGACAGACGGTGGGGTTCACCCTCCAGCCCTGGGTTGCTGGGCTAGACACGCAGACTTTCCAGAGTGTGTGTTCCCCAGAGTTTGGAGTGAACTGCTGGGCACCCACCTGAGAATCGCCTAGAAGGAACCAAAGGAGGAAGGCAACACGTGGAGTCTAAAGGTGAGACTTACTCCATCAATGTCATCTCTTCTAAAAATACCTTCCTCTTGGCATTCCCAGCAAGATGTGGCTCCTACAGAATCTCGCTTGGAAACTCAGCTACCCAACACCTGAAACAGGTTTCCCAAAATAAAGCTGATGCTTACTGAGTGCTATGTGTCAGGCACTGTACGGAGGGCTCTACATAAACTACCTGAGTTAATCCTCACAGAAACACCATGAAGTATGAGCTACTTTACAGTCGAGGAAACTCAGGTTTGAAGGGGATAAATAACTCCACTAATGATTAGCCAGCGAGTAGCACAGCTGGGGTTTGAACCTTACCAGCCTGTCCTCAAAGCCCACGTTAAACTCTCTGTCTGGGGTCTTGCCCTAGAAAGTACTGTGACTCTTCCAACATGAGGCTTGGGTTCTCCTTGGTTCTTCTGCAGTCCAGTCTACGTCAAGGTTAGAAAAAGCTCTGCCATGTAGACATATCTGTGATCTGAGCTACTAGGTCTTGCACACAAATATAAGGTCTAAACTAACAGGGTGGCCAGCCCCTTCCTTGGTCACACTGCCCATGATCCTTAGATGGTTCGGTTTGGGGCTTGACTAAGTCACTTAGTTGTGAGCTCAGGGTGACCAGGGTGTTGGGCTGAGACTGCAGGTGATGCCTCCCATCTGTCTAGAGGAGAAGAAGGAAACTGCCCACGAGAGCAGGAGGACTCAGGTATCTGGGGCAGGAGGAAAAGAGGGAATCAGCGAAGAGCAGGTAAATGGCAAGGAAAGGCTTGACTGGGAAGAAATAAAATAAGGATCACCCAGGGACGTCTCCGGGGGCTGGGGAAATGCCCTCAGTCTGCACATTGCTCCGTGACAAGGACGAATTGTGGGGTCTTCCCTGCAGTAAGTGCTAAACACATGTTTGTTCATTGAGATGAATGAATGAGTCCTATCCTAGGGACAGCAGGATTTGGGGGAAATGGGGAGAGATTTAGCCTGAGAAAGGAAATCCTAAGCAAAAAGTCCCCTGTGAGATTAGGTTCTGCATCCAGTCTGGGCAGAGGCAGTCCTGGACAGGTGAACGCCTGGCAGGTGGATGTGTACCTGCCGGGTGGTGGTGCCACAGCATAGTCCCCTCCCACCCCACCGAGGCTGCTCGGGGAGCCCCTGGGTGCCGGGAGCCAGGAGCTCAGGATCTTTCCATTCTTGCTTCCAGCAGAAGGAGGTGGGTGAATGCTCCACTCCAGAGTCTGAAAACTGTCAGGAAAGGACACATAAGTGACAACGGGAGTGGGAATTATAGAATGTCAGGAGTCAGCATGGTGTGTTAGAGGAAACTTCAGCACCAGCCATGCATTCAGTAGATACTTACTGAGTGGTCAGGATATATCAGGCACTGTGCTAAACACAGAGGATTGAGCAGCAAGAGAGACAGATGATCCCTGCCCTCATGGTGTTTATAATCGAGTGGAGGAGACGATGAATCCACACTTGTGACGTAGTCTGAAAGAAACATGTCGGGTGCTACCAGGTGTGATGGGAGACAGAAGAAAGTCATGGTACCCAGATTTGGGATTGTTGGGAGGTGACATCTAAGCTAAAGCCTTGAGTGAGAATTGGCCAGAGAAAGGGAAATGTTTTGGTCTGGATGTTTGTGTCTCCTCAAAGTTCATAGATTGAAATCTAACCCTCAGTGTAATGGAATTTGGAGGTGGGGCCTCTGGGCAGTGACTAGGTCATGAGGGCAGAGGCCCCAGAGCGCTAGCTGGCCCATTCTGCCATGCGAGGACACATAGCAACAAGGCTCCATACGTGAATCACAGACAGACAGCCCCCACCAGACACCAAATCTGTTGGCATCTTGATCTTGTAATTCCTGGCCTCCAGAACTGGAAGAAATAAATGTCTGTTGTTTATAAGCCACCTGGTTTATGGTATTTTGTTATAGCAGCCCGGACTGACTAAGACAGGGAGCAAGGGAATAGGAAGGTAGCTCCAGATAGAGTAAAAACCTGGCCTATTAAAGGATCTGAATAAGCTCCGTCTGGCTGGATGTAATAGACCATGCATGGAACATCAGTGAGAGATCAGTCTGGAGAGTTAAGCAGGGGCCAGACCACACAAGACCTGGTTACTCACATTAAGGAGTTTAGATGTAACTTGAGAAAAGCTGTGGCCCCATGTTGCTTAGTGTCTGTACAGAGTTGCACTCGGAGAAGAGCAATCTAACCACCAGATAATAATTTAAATCTTCACGTAGACTTCTTAAAGAGTGCTGAGAGGGATGCATTTTTCAGCCCACAGTGACACCTCTCTGAAATCCCCCTTTCTCCTCCCCAGTTGTCTCACGTCTCACAGCTCCCAAATTCCACACTTTCTCCAGCCCAACTCACTTGGTTTCCTTCCTCCCCTCTCCCCTAGCCCATGCTGTGTGGATTTAATGACGAATGAACTGAGTCAGCTTAGAACAACATTAGCTCAGGGTTTAACACTAGAGCTACATCCTTGACCCACCCCCAATTCCTGATCCTGTGTGTGGCCAACCAGTCTTACAGGGCTTGAGTGTGTGCAGCATCTTTGCCTTTGGACTTTCCCAAGGCCATCACACACCTTCCAGATGCTAGCACTGTGACACAGAGCCCTGCACCCAGGCAGGGCAGAGATAAAGAAAGGTGAGCCAAGAAGACCCAACTGGAAAGAAAGAAAAATTAGAGTTAAGATCACCCAGCTGAGCCTAAGGCCTAAGGGGCTGGGAAGGGACGGTAAAGCCAGATATGAGGCAGCTGGACACGAAATGGTCAATTACATAAAGATAAAAATGTTTCCAAGTGAAGAAAGGTGGGTCAGAAGGAGAATGTCCCTGAATTGGAGAGGGTAGCACCAGAGTTTTTATAAGGCAACTGCAGCCCCCTGACCTGCAACTGAGGGAAAGAAGAAGGTCCTGGTATCCAGCCAGCCTGCCCAGTGTCCCAAGCTTCTGCCTTTCAGTTCCCCTAGGCAGAGAAAAAGAGAGAGAAAGAGGGCAAAAAAGCAGGGAAAAGGAGAGAGAGGGGCAGGGCGGAAGGGAAGAGGAAAGCGGAAGTGGGACTGGATTAGGGAAGAGAGAGGCAGATGTCATTTCTGACTCTACCATAGACCCATCACAATCTGAGTTTGCTGGACTCTCTCCAAGGGTCTGAACTCCTGGTTTTTATTTCTAATAGATTTTTAGCAGGAATGGCTGTGGAATATTTTTTTCCCTTTAAAAAAAATCGAAGCAGATTTATGCTTCTCATTAGCTTTCCTGTTCTTGGACTGCTGTGTGGAAAAACCACGATCCCGGAAGCCAGCTCGACAGACAGGCAGGAAGCATTCACTGAGAGATGCTCCTAGTCCAGAGCTGCCCTGCAGAGAAACCCGGCTGGACGGGCCTCAGGGATGTGTCGAGTGGACAACTTGAAGGCCAGACCAGTCATGAGAGTGTTTGGACTACACACCATCAGCCCTTAGCTGCTTCCACCAGCCAAATCCTGGGCCCCCGTCCCTGTGGCTCTGATGAGCTGGTAGGCTGCTGAAGGATCATCTGGGTCACGTTTGTCCTGGATGGATACATTTGCTAAGACGTGCACATTCCAACCTCTTAGGCCTTAAGCCAGCCTGAGCTGGCATGTGTGCCTGTGTGTGTGCACACTCCCTAAAGCACACTCACGTGGGGTTAGCAACTGGCACCCAGCCTGACAGTGCCTTACATATGGATGAATCTAGACCCCAATGTGGGCTGGGCTATCTGAGGCTGATCCAGGCTCTCCCTCAGCTCTGTG
Organism: Lepilemur septentrionalis; assembly: GCA_963573855.1. Taxonomy (NCBI): domain Eukaryota; kingdom Metazoa; phylum Chordata; class Mammalia; order Primates; family Lepilemuridae; genus Lepilemur; species Lepilemur septentrionalis. Next base: position 5,353 of record CAUYMX010039736.1, on the reverse strand, counting down.
GGCCTGCTGCCAGACCTCGAAAGAGCTGGGCCAGCTGGGCCACTTCCTGAACGCCAATCTCTAAGAGCATGCAGACATCACCAAGTGATGCCATAGAGAAAACTTCTCTCAGGAAGAGTATTCTATGAACTCAGCAGGAATGCTCTGTTTACTGGGAGTAAAGGGTGAGACCCCCCGACACACCCCAAGGAGCAAACTCAATTAACATTAAATGACTGCTAAATGGCCTTTTAAGAAGCCTGGGTCCAGCTAAACTCGGGACTCTTGTTTTAATGAGGGAGGCCTGTGTGTTTGAGGCTAAAGCAGATTGCTCAGGGAGGCTGAGAGCTGGCAACATTTTTCTCTTCCTCTGTCTCTCCCTGTCTTAAGCTCAAGCCTCGGGTTGCCTTGCCCACCTTCACTGACGGCATCTACATGAGCATGTTGCTGTTATTAAGGCCGACCTCTGTTCTACCCCCTTCCCTCCACATCAGTGCAGGGCACAACACCGGCCAGTTCCCTGCCCTCCCCCCAACCCCGTGCCATTGGGGGTTCACTCGCCTGCTCCTGGCTCTCATCCTTCTAGGTGGGGCTCAGGGCTCCCAGCTCACTGAGAGCTGAACTTTGCCACCTCCAGTCCTTTTGACTTGGGTGACTCTACCCTTTCTGGGTTTTTGGACTTTGGATTCTTGCAGTTTGGTGCTCTGACCACTCTTGGGTTTTGGGAGGCCCCTGTTGTCTCAGCCGAGAGAACTTTACCCTGGCTATGAATCATGGAACCTTCTGGACATAATCCCATATGGGTCCTGTTGCACCTTATACTTTATACTAGGATATGCAGATCCGAGCATGGGAAAATTGGGTTGTAGAAGCAAGATATTTTTGTAGGTAGGGAGATCTTTTAAACATGATGGCAAGAAGTTCACCATTTATTAAGAAAAGCACCTTCACAGTCAGTTACTATTAATTGAACACCTACTATAGCCGATTCCCGTTATTTGTGGGAGTTATGTTCTATAACGTTTCCACAAATGCTGAATTAGCAAATAATGAACTGTTGCTCCTAAAGGAAATACGGATTAGGTTCCTGTGAGCCTCTGATCACATGATTTTCCTCAACTGATCAATGCACACCCTTGTTCTACGTGTGGTTCTGTTTAAAGTTGCCTTATGTAACACATGTCATTGATTCATTAACGTTGAACTCATGGCCAATAGCACTATAGCTTATGCCTGAATGCAGTTTATCTAACACACATGTATTTTTCATAAGGCACATCACAGCCTCCTTGCACATGGAAATTTTAGAATGTGCTTCAGCACCGTTGGGGGCCATTTTAAACAGTGAAATCACCAAACAACAACAAAAAAGGCACAAAAATACAAAATTGTGGCACTAAATAGACCATGAGAAGGACGCTCATTTACAGCATGAGAGCTGAAACACGAAGGCAGAGCGTCACCTTGTTTGATCTCATCTGGGTACGTGCACATCAGACCACTCAAAATTTTTTCTGCTCCGTGTGTGCCCGTGAATGACTGCGAAAGTGCCTCGAGCATTGATTTTTGGGGTCACAGCTACATTTGAGCGAGTAGGCGAATTTGCAAATATGGAATCTGCGAGTAATGAGGATTGATTTTATGTGCCAGGCGACGCCTGGGGAGGTGAGGACGGATGTGACTATATTCTGTGGATGTTCTTGGAAGGTTTGCATCTGACCCTCCTTCGGGGCCAACCAGGATCTGAGGCCCGAGGGCAGTTTTCTGGCTCCCCAGTCTGTGCTCCAAACGAAACATTTCCAGGGGTTCGGCTCCTTCACGGGAGGGGGAGTGACCTTCAGCTGGACTCACCTTCATATTTAAGGTGCAGAGCATCGGCAGCTGCTCTGTTTGTACTGTACAAAGAACAGCCTCTTGTAATTTGGTTCTTTTTGAACAGTTGCTAATAATTTTGCACTCAATTTCCATTTAAATGGAAACATTAACCTCTGGAGCCTGGAAAGGAGCCTAGAAGGGGCTCATAAGTGCGGCTCTTATCTCCACAGCTCAGAGTGTCCCCAGAGTAAATCCAAACACACTTCTAAATTACTCTCCTCGACAGAGGAGGGTCTCACTCCTGTTTGGAAAGACCCTTGTGCTCCCTCCCAGTGTAAAGTCCACTTTCTTCTTAGTCACCTGCTCCAATGCCAGGAAGTTCTTCCTTAAGTCTAACCTCAAGATTTGCTGCTGGAGCTCAAGCCTTATTTTTCCTGGATTATCTGCAGGAGAGACAATGGAAACCCCCCTCCTGAGCTGACAGTGATGTGACTCTCCTAAAAAACTGGCCAAGAGACTCCAGGAGGGAGCTGGAACAAAGCCCAGGTATAGCCAAAAGTAGCATTTTGTCAACCAACAAGAAGAATCCATATGATGCCTTGTGAGTCCCAAAACATTTTTACATATGTTCTTTATTCTTACAATTCTTCTGTGAATAAGGTACTACTTACCTAATTCTGCAGATGAGGAAACTGGGGAATAGATTAACTCCAGTCCATTAGGAACTGGCGGAGCCCCTGGCTTGCACTCTGCAATGATTAGGAAGTGCTGAGCTGGTCAGCTTCTGTATCAGGAAATTAACGATGATGATGATGATGTAACCTGCAATTCAGTCACTGGGTATCCCTAAATCCTCCAACTTGCTACTTGAAGATTTCAATAAAAATTACCCTTCACTGCCCCCTTCCATGTGGCAGAGGTCCTGTGCTCCTTTGGACCTTGTCCTGAGTGGGCTGCACCCTCAGGCCCGAATTACTTTGTTTTTTAAATCCTTGGTTCGTGCCTTGCATTTTGTCTCCTGTGTTGGAGCCCTCTTTTTTGCAGATATTATCCCCACCTATGGAGAGGACAAGCAGAGCTCTACAGATTTGAAGTGACACCTGTCTGCTGCACACAGCTGGGCAGCTGGGACGCTGCACAAATGCATCCTGCCAAGAAGGCGGAAACCCAACATTGCACCATTTGCCGGGTGGGAACCTTAGGTGCAGCATCCAGCTAGAGGGAGTTCTCTGATTCATCGGCCCAAAGGGCTGTCTTCCTCTATTTGCACAAAGACACCTTATAGTCTAGAGTTGGCCCTCAGAAACACATTCAAGTTTACACATCCAGAAAGTTGTGTGGCCAGGTGAGCCTCCACCTTCTGATCTGGTGCACCTTCCTTTCTTCCAGTGCGCAGTTCCTGGGTGGGAGGGAGCGATGGGGCGGGGGAGGGGAAGGGCTGCCTCCCTGTTCCGACTTTCCAATCACCCTCTTCAGCCTCTTCTATTCTGTTTCCAATAATGAAGCAATCTCTTGGGTCAGCAGGCCCCTCCCCCCACCCCAGTTCTTTCCTGCCACTTGCTGTCTGGATTCTAAAAATAGTAACAATTAGAGAAGTCTGCCCATCATCATTCCTGGTCTTTTTCTTGTCTTCATTTAAATTCTGTTGGTTTTATCTCCTATAATTTCGGGAGAAGCTTCTGCAGACTGTGAATAAGGGTGGTCCATGTGCACGAGTATGCACGTGCATGTATGTGTGCATGTGTGCATGTGCATATTTGTGCAGGTATGCATATGTCCATGTATGCAAGTTGGCTCATGTGTGTACATGTATACATGCATGCATGAGTACTGTGTGCCTGTGCACATGTGTGTAGTGTACACCTGTATGTATGCATGCATGCATGTATTTTGTGAGTATATGTGTATCCCTGCATGCATGTGTGTGTGTGTCGGGGTGCATTTATATGTGTGTAGGGGGTTTTGATATCAGAAGGAGGAAGAAAGAAGTGTGGACCTGTTGTCTGTTTTTACACATTAGTTGCCCCTCTCAAGATCCCTGGCACACTGGGACCCTCTCCTGGATGTTGGTGACCTGGTCAAACACTTTCTGTTTGCTCCTCCAGACTCGATCTCCAGCCTTCTCTGCTCTGCTCTCCTCCCCGGGGGCTGACCCGATGGATCGCAAGCAACGGTTCCTTGCACTCCAGCTTTCTGTGGAGTTGGCCAATGAGGAGCGCAGGTGGTCCATGGGAAAGAAAGGGGAGTGTGAGGTTATCCCCTGGCCTCTTTCCTGCAGGGCTGCGCTGGCTGGTCAGGTTCCTTGACTGCTGCCCCTCTCAAGGAAGCCGTCTCTGCCAGCATGTTCCTTTGGGTTCTGGTCACTGCCCTGTCCTTTATTCCACTGGGTTATTGCATTCTCCCTTTCCCACATGCCCTGCCTACAGTTTTGTAAACAGTCTTTCATTAAAACTTCCTCAAACAATCCTAATTTGGGTGTGCTATGTGTTTTCTGTTGGGATTCTGATGGATGCAAATTCTCTTGGTGATGGCCATTGGCTGGCTGGTTTGTAACACATACGGTGGTCCCCATTTGTCACTTTCCCTCAATTTGTGTGTGTGGCCCCCACCTCTATGGAGGGAACGATTGGGTGATGAGCTTCACTATTTCTCCAGCTGAGCTGCTGGGGACAGGTTGCTGCTTCTTTCTGTCCAGTGGAACTGCCACTCTGCCAGGAAGGAGGACATCCTCACTCCTCTGCTTGTTGCAAATATTGCCAAACCTGTTTTTCCTAAAGAGTATACCTGCTGGACCAGGAAGGCAGTTTAAGACAATTTTTACTCAGAAATTGGGTATTATGACCCTGGTCTAGTTGCCTACCTCCCTCATTCCATATTTAGGGCAAAGTCTTGCTGCTGAGCTCTCTGAGGTGGTTTTCCATGAGGACACTTCTAGGCCTTGGGTGGATTTCCAGTTTTGACCACAATGTTCCTGTTCCCCTACCCATTTTTCTTTTAATCTTTTCTTTCTCTGATGTACTGCCTCTGCCTCTTTTTCCCCTAGACATTACCTCTTCCTACAGAAAAAGCAAAGCCCATGTCTGTTAATCACTTCCTTTTCTTTGGTCAGTTTCCAGACTTGGGTGTTGTAGGGAAGGAAAAACTTTTTCTCTATCCTTTTATGTTCTGTACCTGGGGACCTGCAAATTAAACTACAAAATACAGACTAGCAAGAGAAAAGAAAGAGCTTGTTTATGCACAAAACCTGTATACGCATGGCAGTGCTCAGTAATGAATAACTCAAAGGGGTGGTTAGAATTCAGAACTTACATACTTGACATAGTAGGGGAAAGGAATGGAAAGAAGAGGCTTCTATGGGAAGGACAGGTGTCTTTAGGAAAGACAAGTAGGTTTTTAGGAGAACAAATGGGAGATAAAGTTTGTGATAATGTTTGTTTATGCAGCTGTGACTCATCTTTCTGTCTTCTTTGTGGCCATGAAACTCCCCTGGAGATGGGGTTTATGGTAGGTTTAGTCTTGTTTTCTCTCCTGGGCATAGACCTGCCCCAAAGAGGGACTT